>JAQFZC010000744.1:0-41486 GCA_034695205.1 Dicyrtoma fusca | reverse complement strand
CAAATCCATGCACAAAAAACTGAAGTTTTTTTCTTTCAAATTATACAATTTAGAGTAGTTGAACCAAATCGCCTTATTGACCAAGAATTGTACAGCTTAAACTCCAGTCTCCTACCCGAAGTTGTGAGGGCCTATGAAGAGCTTTCGGTGAAAAAAGGGCCGCTGAAACTGATTCAGCCACAATTTGAGACACCTCTACCGCCTTTGAAAGTTGCTGTATGTGTACAAATAAATATTTAGTACCTCCATCACTTTTCCTAATATCGTAAACCGTAAAAGCAAAAGCTAATGCTATTGCACATATACAATAATTACTTCAATTTCTATTCTGAAGGTATTTCCCCCCTCATTTCGTGAGCTCCCACCACCTCCACTCGAACTGTACGAGCTGGACGAAGCCTTTGCCTCGGAAAAAATACGACTGGCTCAACTAACGAATAAATGCACCGACAATGACCTGGCCTTCTATGTTCAGTCAATTGCATCCATTCTTAATGTACCTGTGAATCCCGACCAGAAGAATGATCCCAAGGCTATTCTGTACACAATGTTGACGGAGTTAGCATCTTTCAAGAAATCTGTGAGTTGCAAGTTATGGGGTTGGAATCACAGTCATTCAATTAGAAATCCCAACTTGAAGAAAAATTGTAATATTAATTTTGAAAATTATTATGTTTAGGATCACAATCTTGGTTTTGACCAACCCTTGACTCCCATGCCTGGAAGTGCAGAAGATGACGGTGAATTTATGCCGGCTGGAGTTTATGGACACGGTGTATCGAGATAAACTTAAACTTAAAGTACCGACCTAACTATAGGCACTTGCGTGTAGAATAAAAATCAAATTAATTATTATCAATGTTGAAAGTTATAAATTAAAATAAATTACGACTATTTACAGCATTTAGCCTGTGCAATCCGAAGTGGTCCTTTTTGCTATTTCGTTCCTCTAGAAAATCTAAAAGTCTTTTTAAACGTTCTAACTTTCTAACTACATTTTGTTGAGTTTAAGTACATCTACAAATATATATCACGAGCACAAATAAAAAACGGGGTTTTCAATTAACCATTCAGACTGAAAAGTTTTAGTCACCTCTTCTGTATGTATTTATTTCTTTTTCATTTTCCATACACAATAATAATATTATTCTGTGGAATAAAAGTCAACTGCAAAAATTCTGAAAACAATTCCCGTCTTAAATGACGCGCATTCAGACAGTTACTTATTTACAATATTCCAAATTGAAAATTTTATATATATATACTCTCAAAAAATTACTTTTGATAATAAATATATGTAGGTAAGTATATTATGTGCTGTTGTATCCAGATTTAAAGGAATTCAAAGATATGATTAATTTACCGATAATAATTAACTTTTAATTAGGAAGGAAGGATTTTACATGAAATCATCTGAATCTGATCCACTGTTATCTTGATTTGTCTTCATGTTATCGGATTTCATTAGGGATGAGTAGCTTCTACAAATTTAAAAGAAAGAAGAAGAATATAAAACGTATCAAAGGAATCTATTGGATTTTTAGCTGACGATGGGTTTCTGTTTCTAACACTCGATAATTTACAGACGTAAAAAAAATTCTACGTACCGAAGTTCAGCATCTTGATCCCGTTTCTTCTGTAACACCTTTTCTTCTTCCCGATGTTTTCTTTCCCTTTCCTTGAGCTCAGCTCGTTCCTTCGCGTCCCTTTCCTCTCGCAAAGCTTGCAAATCAATCTTTTGAATATCTCGAGTTTTATCCAGTCGTTTTACGATTTCTGGTTTTTTAGAAACATTTTTTACAAGCTTTACTTCTTTCTCCCGAAAAAAACCAATTTGACCCACTTCCATACTTGCCGTTTTCTTGAGATTATTCCACATTGTGTAAACAACATCCACGGTAGCTTGCTTTCTCCCAGTTATAGAATTATCTTTCACTAGTTGACACGCTTCTTCTATTATAGAATTCGGAATCGCTTCTATCGACTCACCCTACAATCAAACAAAATGTTATCTTTTCGTGACGAGTTTGAGTCACATATGCAAGATTACAGCTTACAAATTAAGCTCAAGGAAAGCAATTCAACTGTCAACTGTTATTTAGGTACTTGCTTGCTAAACTTAAGATGATTTTATTTAGATATTTCGTATTTTAAAACTTTTCTCACCGGTCTCAAACGCAGATAAACATGAGCTGATGATAATTTGTCCACGTGAAACCAAACATCTTCCGGCCATCCCCATTTAATTAAATCTTCATCTAGAAATTAAAATGTCATAAATCTTTAGTATGTACTCATCCCTTTCCAATACCTTGGTCGGCTACAATCTATATAATTCAAACATTACACGATCTGCCAAAGTAATGTCAAATGTTGGATGTATGCTAAGTTAAGGTATTTTCTACACCCACATGACAAAAATATTAAACACAATAATAAAATATTCAATACCAAACTTCAAACTTACTTTCAAATTTATCTTCGCCCATAAATAACGTAACGGGTGGGTCCACAACTACAAAAACAACACAATACAATAAAAAAGTAAATCAGTTAATGTCAGATTATACATTCAACATTAAAAACAGGAATTCTAAGAACCAAGAATACAAAAATGAATGATAATTAAATGTTACACATTTTGGTAAAACTTTATAAAATTTATAATATAGAATCCTAGTTCTCAAAATTATCCTTTACAAAGCCGAAAGGCAGTATTATGCATTAATACGTACATAAAAAGAGCATTTGCATTATCGATTAGATTATGATTAGGTACATTACCTGTTGACTTCAAGTAAATAACCATGGTTGGATTGGGAAGATATGGCGAGTTAACAGTAAATAAAAATTATGAAAAATAACAAATTCACGTTAAGTAAGTAAGTTAAATGAAATGATACAAAAAATTGTACAGGTCAGGTAACAGCTGCAGTTTGGACGTGTTGGATATTGGATCAACAAGAGAAACAGAACAGAACAGAGGTCAAACAGAACTTATTTAGACAATTTACAGAACTGCAAAACTGATGGGACTGATGGCTGAGGAGCTAGCCGTGGGTGCCAGCGCGTGCTTTAATTTTATAATTAGATGCCTGTACGAAGGATTCCGAATAATTATACTAAAAGTTGTTTATTAAATCGTGTAATTGGGGGTTTTACGCTGATTACTACAGTTTGTCTAGTCAGCAATTAAATTTAATTTGATTTTGGAACTTTTGGAAGTAAGAAATGATTTGTATTCGAAGATGTCGAATCGATGTGTAACTGTAATTCTGCAATAAAGCAAGCACATCAACAGGCGACGGCGAAAGTCGAACTCGAAGAGCCGCAATAAAGCTTCAAAGAATGCGCCCGTACTTTCGCAGCTATTAAGTTCCTTCTTGGACAGCTTGGGCTTCGAAGTGAAGTTGGAATTAGTTTTAAAATTGATAAATTAACCTTTTCGCAACTTTTTGCAATATAATTAGTTTAGTTATAAATGTTTTTGGAAAGGACAATTTCCAGTTTTGAATGTTTTTGAAAATAATAATGTCTTGGTTTGACCATTTAGAAAACTGCAAGTTTTTGATTTTTGACCTTTTGGAAGTTCTATTTATACTAGTTTTGACCTTTTTGAAAAAGTGTTAATTACTAGTTTTGATCTTTTTGAAAGTGTAATTACTAGTTTTGATCTTTTTCAAAAGTGTTAATTACTAGTTTTTATCTTTTTGAAAAAGTGTTAATTACTAGTTTTGATCTTTTTGAAAAAGTGTTAATTACTAGTTTTGATCTTTTTGAAAAAGTGTTAATTACTAGTTTTGATCTTTTTGAAAAAGTGTTAATTATAGTTTTGATGGTTTTGAAAAAGTTTATTTATAGAATTAAACACTTTTGTAAAACACTCTTTCATATGGTTCCTCGGTTCCTAATAGGTTAATACTATTTCTGTAATTTAAGTTTATTTCATAAAACAAGGGATAATCATGCTTTTTATGCTTTACGGTTACCTTACAAATAATGCTAATGCTTAAGTACTTGCAACTGCAACTAATAAAATAAATAAATAATTTTATGCATAAGAAAACTCATCGTCTGCTCGTCACTCGTCATCACCTCATCACACCATTATAAAATGAAAGAAGCTTTATTACGATTAGAATAATTATATTAATAAAATCGAACAAGGTTATAAAAAATAACAATTTGATTATTTCTTTATCTTTTTGGATTTGAATCTGTCGAGTGGATCGGTATACACTGGAGGAGTTTTCTTTTGCTTGGGTGCAAACTGCTCCTCTTGTTTTGCTTTCTGCTGCATGGTTCGAGCCTGCTTGATATTTAACTCGGACTGAAGCCCTTGTTTAATTTTAGGAATTTTGGCACTCTTTCGTTTTTTACGATGTGATAATTCCAAGTCTGCTTTTTTCAAATATTTCGGCTTGCTTTCCAAGTCTTTCCCTAAAGTTTCTGTGTCCACTTCACCCAATAGACTATTGTCCAAAGTAATGAGCTCTGGTTGGATCTTTAGGAAATAAGAGACAAAGGTTTAGACATTCATATTATAGTTAGTAAATACGTCAAATACAGTAGTCTTGTAGCTCCTATAAACCATGGATTATGGATAATAGATTCTTACTTTTTCAAGAAGTGCTTTGACTTCCCATTCTTTTCTTTGGTGTTTCGTCTGGAAGGGATTTCTCTCAAGAGCATCAAAGTTGGCTTCTCCAGAACCTAAAGGAGAGCCAAAATCATATAGGTATTGTGGATTTTAGAATGGAGATAGCTGTTACAGTAGATCACTGATAAGAATTTCGACAAAACAAACCTGGAATTAACACCGATTGAAATCCATCGTGAGACCCAATACCCAAAACATCTTCAAATGGACAAAATTTAAGAGAGGACACGTTTGAATGCGACACATGTTTTAAATAAGGTCTCTGGTGCTGTCCCACTTCGGAGAATACCTGAAAAAAGTAACGCCATCGACATTAAAACTAAATGCAATTTATTAAATAGCGAAATCAAGAAGTTTGATCAATGTTTAAGAAGCCGACGATTCATAGATTTTATAAACAACTCACCAAAGTCTGATTCGCTGTGCCCAAGGATAGTAAACCCCGCTGACTGAAATTGAGGCAGGAAGCAATCCCAACTTTTGATGAGGTCAGTGGAACATAGTTGTTCCGAAGATCCCACAGACGCAGCATGCCATCTTGAGCACCAGTGGCCAATAATCTAGAGTTCCATAAAAGCCCCTCATTATTATGTTTATTATAATAAAACCTCAGAAATTAGCAAAAAATAAAATCGCACCGTTTTTTAAAACGCTAAAAAAACAGTACACATGCATACCAAACCCTAATCAAACTCTGATTCAAATGAAACTGACCTTCCGGTGCTATCAATCGCCATCGCAGAAAGGGCACTTCCATGGCAAAGAACTGTAGCAAGGGGCTCCTTTACTGTTGGTGCCCAAAGTGAAACAGTTCCGTTAGAATGACCACAAAATGTAACCGCATTCGCTGGATTTGTAGTTAAAACGGATGGTGCTGGTCCACTCTTCGCTCTGTACTGAGCAACTACCTTACCGATAGAAACGTCCACCCAACTCAGGAAACCTTTTCATTTAAAAAAGATAACATTTTCTTTCAGAAATTGTACTAGGACTGACTGTAACGGCATCACAGAAAAACTTCTATGAACGGCTTTGAAATTTAAGTTACCAGACTGCTGTCCCGCTACCAGCAAAAAATGATAAGGCAGGAAATCGAGATCGTAAACACGGTTCAGACCCTTCAGACAGTGTATTTCTATTCCCTGGTTATCATAAATATACGTCCACTCTTTCTGAGCAACCGCGAACAAAGTTTCATTGTGAAGCCACCTAAAGAAATGTCAAAGGGTTTTGTCAAAAGTTATCACAGGCCAAACACCATTAAAAAAAACAGACGAAAAATACGATCTTAGCATTATTGATTATACAGCAGTATCGACTTACTTAACATCGTGAATACTTTCTTGCACACTGACTTCACACAAGAGACGTTTTGTAATCCAATCGAACGCAGCAATATGTCCTTTCCTTCCACCTAAAACTAAGTGCCGTCCATTGAGAGTGTAGTCAATAGCATAAGGTCCAAACTGATTTAGATTCAGTTCAAACTTTTTCGTAGCTGATGCTAAATCTACATGCTTGACAATATCACACTGTTTAAGCTGAAGTGTGGATTCCCATTCTTCAACCTCTATCCCACTAAAATCGGTAAACAAGGTAACACGGGTTAAAACATCAACATGAATAAATATTGGATATGAATCTGATAGAACAGACAACAGGCAGATGTAACTGAATTAAAATTTTTTTTTAAAGACGCATACCCTGACTGCTCCAACAACAAAAGCTCTGCTCGAGCAGCTTGTTCCAAGCCTGTATTAATTTTGACATCCTTCTGAATAATTTTCTTTCTCCTCACGGAAGTCTTTATGTTCTTACCAGCCGTTTTAGACAAGCCTTTTCCCCTGGAATATTTATTTAACCTGTGTTTTGGTACTGGAGCTATTTTAGGAAATGGGTCCTTCTCATCCCCATCAACCTTTTTCCTATTCTGCTGCTTCGGCTTCCCTTTAAATTTTTTATTTGGGGAGAACTTGGGTCTATTATGTATCCATTTTTTCGGTCTATCCGATGCTACATATGTCTTTATTTTCAGGTTTCCAGGTTTTTCGTTTTTATTCACCGATGTCGAAGCCGATGGACCTTCCTTGGATTTGGATTTAAATGCCTTTCCAGCAGGACCTGAACCCGGAGCAGGGGGACCAGAAGGGCTCGATTTTTCGTTGCCGTCACCAGCACTAAAGTATCGCTGGAATTTGGCCATTGTCAATATTTAATGTCAGCTTAACTTTGAGCCTCAACTCTGACACCTTTGCCTTTTTTAACAAGAAACAATTTTATTCAGGACTAATGAATATTATTAATTAAAAAGAAAAATATAATCACTAATCACAAATAACCAAAACACATACGCACCGAACGAGCAACGCGAATGCCAAATGCATCAAATGCTTAACACGAGGCTGCTGGTCATTTTGAAAATACCGCGCCTGACTGAATTCCAATGTATGTAATATGTAAATCTGTACTAGTACATCAGCATTGACTAGACTCGACTAGACTAGTCGGCCCCTTCCAGAAGGTTTGACTTGACTTGACTAGACTAGCCGATTTTTAAAAAATGACTAGACTAGATAGACTAGCTCATTGACGTCCTATGCCAATCCATGTGACTTGACTAGACTAGGCAGTTAATTTTTAGCAAAGACTTGACTAGACTAGACTATCCTAGCAATGAAATTTTATTTGACTAGACTAGACTTGACTAGCAAAAGTTTTGGACACACACACACCCTTAGCAAAAGTTTTGGGCAGCTTTGTACATCAGTTTCATCAGTAACATCAGTGCTAAAATCACAATCACAATTTCACAATTAAAATAAATAGTGTAATTGTGATTGATTTTAATTGCACAATGCATTAATTATGCTACTTACGCTTCTTTTTAAAATTATTATAATGAATAACATTACAATATGATACGAAATAAAAGTAAATTAACCTTTTCGCAACCGTACCACAACCACATCTAGTTTTAAATCTTTTTCAAACTTTTAATTTACTGTTATATTCTTTTTTTTAAAGCGCTAATTTCTTGTTTTACACGTTTTTGAAAATGTTAATTTATTGTTTTGACCTTTTTAAAAGTCTTAGTTTTAGTACTGGTTTTGAATGCATTGAAAATGTTTTTTCGAGTTTTTTGACCGTTTTGAGAAAGTTAATTTCTAGAAAAAGCGCTTTTGTAAAGCATTCTTTCCATGGTTTCCCAGTTGCGAATAGGTTAAGCAAACCAGTTAATACTTTTATGTAAATTTTGAATTTAATTGGTTTTTTTTCATAAAGTAAATGCGTTTAATTTAGGTATAATTGCTCATTTAAAATGAAGTTTTTATTGTTCACGAAATCAGGATTAAAAAAACGGTACAGATAATGAGATAATGGGCAAGGGCAAAAGCACAAAATAAAAGGCGGAATACACGGACAATATCGATATAGGCATAGGGTGAAGGCTCGTGATTGTGGTCGCCCCATTTTTACCCCAATGTCAACGGGAAATAAAATCGAACGCACCTGGTTTTGAATCTTGGGGTATGGGACTTCCTATAGAATCTGTCAGATTTTGATAGACCTTTGGCAATGAGAAAAAAAGGGGGCGACCACAGTTACAAGCCTTCACCCTAACTACAATTTATTATATCGGGAAGTCTATAATTGTATATTATTATCGTAATCATTAAGGAGAGACGTAGAAGTCATCAGTTGCGGATTGTATTGTAGGTAAATGCATCTACTTAAATCTATGTGACATACATATTAATTAACTACAGTACGACTGTAAGACCGACGTGTTTTACAATGTATATTTGACACCAAACAACAGTAATAGGTTAACTATACGTACAATGTGGGTAATTTACTTATTTACGAAACCGGCCTTTCGTAATAGCTGTATTCTTTTGTTGTGCTAGGTACTTTACTTACATCAAAGTCGGTTGGACGCTTTGATTACACTATTGACACGTCCAGGTAATTATAATTTATTAGAATTTCATAATCCCTTCCCATTAATTAATTGTTCTAATTAGTAATATAATTATTTGAAGAATACACTGAGTTCCCAAGATATACGCATGCACACAATACATATGTATAATGTATTAAATAAAAATAAATGTAACAAATTACATGCTAAACAATGTGATAGAGTGACAAGATCTTCGACAATTATTATTATTTACGCTTACGCTACGGCTAAAAGAACAGACTATTTAATGATAACGTATGTACTCGTAACATTACAAAAGTAGAGACGGAATGCAATGGAACTGAATTCAGTGTTTTGAAGCAAACTCATTTGTGCGTTTCTTTATAAATGTGCCGCAACATAATCTTCGCTTTGGATCTTGGTAAAGGCTTTAGTCCATATCGTTTCAGCTCTTTCTACAAACAATGAAGACAATAATGACAGCCCAAACATGTTACAACATCAATTAAACATTATTATTACGATTGTTATAGTCCTTTCCTTTACAATACTTACACTACAAGACTGTGAACAAGCAGAAGGATAGACAGTATAGGTTTACTACATATACAAGTGTGTATGTGTAATTAATTGCCATTACCATTAGCAAATAGGTAGGTAGGTAGCTCTACATAGCAAGTAAATAACTCCGTGTAGCAATATTTTTTAGGGCCGATTTTGGGAAGTGAAGGACAATTTTGCTGATAGATTTAATAATAAAAATATAGAGTTTAATCCGGGTATCAAATTACCTCATTGGAATAAGTAGCTAAGCCAGTAGCTATGAATCTTTGTGTAAGTTTCAACCTTACAATTAAAATTGATTTGGCGTTGCGATGTTGCGAACTGCGATACATAATACATTACCTACCATTCACATTTTTAAAACTTGGCTACAATACGAATAAATTATTAACGTACACGGTCAAAATAAAAAATACGTGCCACAATTGTATCGCATTAACGTTTAAAAAAATCTAGTGGTTACTTATTCTACAAGGGGAACTTCACAGACAGAAGAGGGAAAAAAGAACGCCAAAAGTCACAACAGTGAGATGACGGACTAAAGAAGTAACACCATTAAAATAAAACAGTTATCCCTTAACAAGTGGTCTACTATTTGGTGCACGGATTGAAATTAACAAACCCGTTCACTCCTCAAAAGCCAGACGGAGTCACCACACCACAGCATAGTAACTAAAAATAAGGTTGGAGTATAAAAAAGGGTAGAGCATGCAAAACTGATAAAATAATAAGGAAAACAAAAATTACCTTTAAAATGGGAGTGTCAATTAGACTATAGTTAAGCATGGGAGTTTGCTGATTCCTATTTTGACTACCGGAGGTAGATCTCCTACTACTCTGACCCTGACTTGACGAAATCGGCGTTCGGTTGCGGTTTTTGCCAGTCTCAGATTTCTTTTTTCTACCTACTCTGGAACAAGTCCCAGCTGCCTCATCGTCCTCGTCGTCAGACTCAAACTGTAAATACGAGTTGTCTATTCTAGGTTCTTTCCCTCGTGCTCTACTAATTCGTTTCCCCGGATTCCTTGCTTCCTGTGACAACTGTTGAGGTTCTAGAAGGTCATCCGGGTTCTTCTTAGCCTTTCGCTTTCTGCACGTCTTTCTATTGGCACCGGTATAATTTGAATGGTCCTGAGAGGAAGAGGTGGCATTCCCCAAGCTCCTCGCGGGTGAAATACGGCGGACGGGTGTGCAACCACCCGTGCCGGTGTAAGTATGTCTTCCCGTTGGTGATGTGGGGGGCACATTTAAGAGCTTGTCATCGCTGGGAAGATTGGCAAAGAAGTCATCAAAACTCTGGTTCCAGGAGGACTGCATAGGTTGGCTGGCGGGCCTGGCTTCGGGAGGTTCAATGCGGACCTCATTATCGCTGTTTCCTTCATCATCCCAATCCTCTTGCTTTGCTTCGTCTTCTAAAATAATTATACTGTCACTATCAGAACCATTGTTTGAATTGGAGGAAAACTTGTACGATCTATCAGACCAAGTTTTACGGCCCTTTTTCGTGACGGTGTCATCAACAAGTTTGTTGGCGAAAACTTTATCATTAAACGATTCCTCGAATAGATTTCCAGACAAACCAAAAGCATCATTCAAGTTATCACAGGGAGTATGAGATCTTTCACGATATTCATGAGCTTTTTCATCCAGTACAGCCTGATCCTGTTTAACTAAATCGTTCAATTTTTCACGGATTTCAGTCTGAGTGGTTTTTTCTTCCTTGATAAATACTTCTGTTTGCATCGATACTTCAATCGTTTGTGTCTTTATTTGCCGTTGACCTTGACGACCCGAAGAGTGAGACTGAGGTTCTGTTTTAACAGACAAATCAAGACCGTATTTGGCTCCTAGTTCGACAATTTCATCTAAATCCCTTTTACTTATATCGTCCACACAAAAAGCGGGCGGTAGAATTCTTCCACAGTAAATATAGCATAGTAGAGACTTGACTGCTGTGTGAGAAAAGCAGGTTAAAGGTATAACTTCTTTCTTTCGTCCTAATTTTGAAGTTTTTTCCATTATAATTTCCTTTAAAAGTTTCGGACATCTTGCTTTTAATATTAACTTGTGAGCACGTATGGCCTTTTCTTCTCGACCATACACTGTGAGATCTGCGTCTATTTTTTCTAAGAACAGAGATAGTAAGTCTTGACCGAGATCTGTGTGGTCAGATTTACTCAACGGTGGCGGCTTCCACTCTGTTATGCTTGTGGATGCTTGGGCTTGATGATGCATTTGATTTTGATTGGATTTAGACTTGCCATTTGTCTCTAACAATGAAATACGGGGGAAAAGATTTTCTTTCATACGCTTCGGAGTTTCAAAATCGCTGTCAAATGTGATATTCTTCGACATTATGCTTGTGCTCAAGCTGGCACTTGCACTGGTGCAAGGACGAAAACCTTCTTTTGCGACGACTTTCTTCTGACTTGAACTTTTTTGACTTGATGCAAAAATGGGGAAAATCTTTGCAGGAGATTTCGGTGTTGGGGTTGGTATGATTTCAATTTCAGGCTCCGATTCAAACAGGTCTCGGCTCACGTCGGATTCATTACCGTCCTCAGAACTGGAGTTAGGACTTGATTTTTCAATTACACCTGTTTCCGAATTACTCTTGGAAGTAGTGACAGATGTACTGAAGCTTTTTTCGGGATTGAACAAAGGAATTTCTCCTTTGCAACCGTACTCTACAGGTTCTGGATTGTCATCGCCACTTAATTTGATAAAACTAATATTTGTATTTAACTGCTTCACCCGATTAGACTCCAAGAGCTTTTGTTGGTAAGATTCTTCTTCTTCTGGCTCACACAACACAGACGCTTTCGTCCATAAAGGGCAATCCTGAATTAAAATGAGGGAATTATTTGACTATTTGATAAATTAATAGTGGCTACACTAACAGTATTTTAATTAATAAGTAATTTACCAAAAATAATTAATGGAGTAATTAAATAATGATGAAATGATACCTGATTGCGAAACTTATTTAGTCTTTTAGGAATCTCCAAGAATTCAATTTTTTCATCCGTTAAATGAACATTAAAGTCTTCGATGTGGCAGGCTTTCTCCAATATTGAAGCTACTCTTTCACCTAATAAAAGCTGCCGCTCATTCTCCGAGATCCGTAAAAGCCGTGTATTTGTATTAATCGCCTTTTTTGCCTTCCGTGACAACCCAAGTCCTGGCTGCTTTGCTTTTCTCATTTGGAACTCCAGATGATGGGGAATGATTCACTTCTCTCCAAACAAGATGGAATCTAAATTTAAATTAGTGATTATTAAGTCATCATCAGTCCATTCATCCTTCATATTAACTATCAACCATATGTGAATTTTAAGACAAAAAAAAGTTAACTTTTAAATAAACTAATAATAAATAATGAACATAATTATTATTATAAAATCCACAGTCAGTTGAAAGAAAGATAATAGAATATGCAACCTACAACCTACATACACCCTCAGAAGACATTTATTATGTACTTACATATACATTCAACATTTACTAAACAACAGTTGACAGTCAAAAGTTTTACTTACGTCATAACTCGTCAACTTTCAAGATGTATACGATCAACGCACACAACCGAACAGACACAAGTAGCTTCTAATTATTGATTATTTTGGTAAAATTATTAAATACTTGTACAGTTTAACTAGAACTACTACCAACTACTGACGAAGCTCATATAAAAACACTCTTTACACTGTTGATTAAAATCCGATACATTATACAATACTCATTTGGATCGGACGGAGCGAAGGGTCCGTCCAAAAAATAGGGAATGTAACAACCTTAATCAAGGTCACAGGTCGAAGTAGTACCTATTTTGAACGATTTATTTAGTAATTATTTTTGATGGTCGGTGTCAGTAGTACGTAGTACTTTCAACTTTACTTGCCAGACAAAAAGACAGAAAGGAATGAAATACTTTTGGTAGCAAGTAGTATGTGAATTTGAAAAGAAATAATTAATACAACTGTCAACTGTTGTCTGTTTAACTGTTTATAAAAAGGAAACCATGATTATTGACAGATTGAAAAAGTGACATAAATAGTTTTAATTTAATTAATATAAATTGTGAATTGTTAGCACAAGTCGTAATTTCTCCGCCATGACTTGTGCCCTACTTTCTTTCCGTTGATTCGCGCTCACGTTCTTTGAACCACTCGAGCACTCGGGGAAAGCAAGGAAGTACAAGGCACGGCTGCAGCTTAATTACACACACTTATACTAAAAAGACAAAAGAAATACAGAAAAAAAAGTGCAAAGTACACAAATGCATGTCTATCGACTGCTAAAACAATTGGGTATTCGGTGCACGTCAGAGCCTGCCTGCCTGCCTTGCAGAGCGAAAGGAAACTGCCATGTCCTTTGCTGCTGTTTCTGGAGTAATCTGGAGAAATCCTGGACAAATGACAAATATGTGGGACGGACGGAACGGAGCTCCAGTTCCAGGTCCTTTCACTTTTTACTCCGAGAAACTCTTTTATCCAGGTTTACGACTTCCATTCCAGGAAATTAATAAGTAGAGCAGAACACAATACAGAATCAAAGACTTTTACTTCGGCTTCAATAATCATAAACAGTGCTCTTTTCTGATTCTGTGTGTACATACGCAATCTGCCTCTCATCTGTAATTGACGTCCACGGAAGCGGAACGTCGTGTCTTTGTTGTTACCCTTTGTTCTGAGCAGCTTAAGTGGGTCTTTAGCCTTGATTCTTTTTATTACCTTTTTATTTCCGGTTTCTGCAAGGCATGGGATTTAAATTAAATTGTCATATGAGATTCTGGGTATTTACCCGGTTCTTGAGTTCTAGCTTATTTGTAATGTATGTACTAAGCACCAATTTCCTGTGAAACATGTATACATGTAAAAAATCGACGATCGGACCGGTAAAGCTATATAATATATAACCAACAACCAACATTGTATGTTTTGTTTAGACCCAATAATGCCCAATTGCCCAAACTTAAGCTTTTATTCAAACGAAGTTATTCTCTATCATTATGACTTCCCCAAATCAAAATAGGTAGGTATGTTTTTACTAAGTGTTTTTTGTGCAAAGTGCACTAGATTTACTTGTGTTAGAATCAGATTATAAATGATCTACTACGCTTTTTATTTTTGGGAAATTTCCCTTTGTTTTCCATTGTATCTACCTAAATTAAAAGATTGTCTACTTGCCTTGAAGTACAAGCAACATGTTTTTGCCTTTTTTGACAATTTTAGTTTAAATTATGCTGATTTTGGTTTTTTGAAATCTCATTATGCTTTTTGAAATCTCTAATATATTTTTTTCAAAAAGTTTTTTTTAAATAGATAAGTATGTATAATAATGTTGATTCTACATGCTGTCAAACGCTTATACATCTTGAAACTGTATAAAAATGTTGTAAATATTAATAATGATTACTAAACTTAAGACGGAAACTTGAAATTGTTTACCTAATTGTGTTGTGCAAGATACACTTTTTTAACAAAAATGACAAGGATTTTACATATGTACTGTGCTTAAAGTGCTTAAAATAATATGAAACTTGTTAAAATATAATAATTAGGTAGACAGTATCAGTCTGGGGGTGAAATCAGGCATTAAATCTTTAAAATAAGATTTAAAATTAGTCATGGTGTTGAATTTGTGCTGGAAGTAGGCAGAATATATATACGGATGCTGTTTTCAGCTGGACAGCCATGGAAGCTTTGTTTACAAAGAAAGCCATTAAATGAAATTACATTGTATTAAAATGGAACTGATATCGGTAGACGCTATTATAAGAATAAACTGAATTATTGTTATGCAGTACTGCTGTTCATTTTTACTATTTTTACTAGGGTATTCACATTTTTATTGTACATACCTAGATGATCATAAAGAGGGACTTGAAATAAGGTAACACTCTCCAATATCGTTTCACGGTTCCACTTTCGTAGTTAATTAAATCATTTTTACAAAGTGTCGTATCAATATTCTTAAATTAAAAAGAACAAATAGTTGCAAAATTAACTGCCATAAAGGTTAAAATGTTTCCTTCGTTGCTTCTTTTGTGATTTCGCATTTCTTCGAAAGACGTCGTTGACTGGGAAGTAATTGAAATGAAGGGCTCTTGGGTACAGTTAATGGTTTTTGAGAAAGACGAAGTTTAAAAACACGAGGTTTTGGAACTGGTTTTGCATGGTGAACGGATTTTTGTCGTACAATTTGAACCAGTTTATTCTGATGTTCTTCTTTTTTAACTTTATCTTGTTTTCGTAATTCCTGCAACTTGGTCCATTTTTCCTTCATTTGTCTACTAAGTGTACTAAATTTAATATTAGTGTGCTCCTTGGTCTGATGATCGTGGGTCTGATTCTGACTGGAATGAAAAAGTTTGACCGGTTTTATTGAAGGCAACACCACCAAGAGTGGGACTGGCCCGACTGGACTTTTTTCCGTTTCCGTTTCGATTTTCAATCTTTTAGTGTTTCCAGTATATTTTTCTAAACTAAAACGTTTCCCATAACTTATTTTGGGGGTTGGGGGATGCAGGAGCATACCACTCTGACTCTGGCTCCTTACTACCCTGGGAATTCGAAATGTTAATTTGGGGTTAATTTTTGAAGTAACATTTTCAACTTTTATTGATGATTGAACTTGGAGCTGTAGCATATTTTCTAATTTTTTGAATTCAACGTGGACATTCTCTTGATGCTCTGTCTCTACAGTTGAGATTATTTTGATTTCTTGTTGGTCTTCTGTGGCTCCATCGATTCCATTTTCAGCTTCAAATGCAGATGGGATCCTTAGTTCTTCTTCTTTATCGTGAATTTTTACTGATTTTTCGTCCATTTCCGTGTCTGTTGTGATTGTAGTATGATTTTTAATATTTCCATGTTTATGTTCAAATTTTAATTCCAAAGTTTCTTCCCTTTCACTGTTGCGTTTTAAGTTTTCTGCAATTTTAGTTTCCATTTGATTTTCTGACGATTCCTCTGTCACATCCTGGGCTTGTATGTCAACTTCCTCTGTAGCAATTGTAGCATCGTTGTAAGTCCTAATAATACCGAAAAACGAGTCTGCATCGTCATCCATGGGTTCATAGTAGCTGTTATTTTCATAATTCTTCACTAATTCAACAAAATCTACGTACTGCGGAGCTTTGAATAAATCATATTCGACGTTTTCCGGTTCAACATCCATCTTGTTAGATTACTGGCGTATGCTGGTGGATCAAAAACCCGAACCGTCAAACGGATGAGATGCTATGATATGAACGCCGAACGGAAGCAGCAAAACTGAACTGCTAACAAAAGGACTGGAAGTGAAGTACGGGACGCTGTACCTACAATTCATAATTGATGCAGACAGACGTAATCATGGAATATAAATTAGAACTTATTTTTGGAAAGATAATTCCTAAGCTTACTGGAGTCGACTATTAATGAAAGTATAAATACAACACAAACAATATAACATAGCGGTTCGTTAACAGTACAATGAAACCAGGGCCTATTTTAACATGTTAACTGGGTGCCATAATGGCACGCAGCCCTAGAATTTTGGCACGCAGCCTTTAAATTGGCACCCAGTGATTTGCCCCTTTTTAAGCATATTTTTAAAAAAGAGCTGTAAAATTGCCCTTTTCGAGCCAAAAATTGCCCTTTTTCAAAATTCCTCATTTGAGATCAAAATTGCCCTTTTCTTCCATTTGGCACGCAGTTAAATCTGCTTAAAATAGGCCCTGAATGAAACGCTACCTTTGGCTACCTATGTATATGCCTTCACCTTTCCTTGTACCTATATATGTACATATATAAATGAACTTGTATCTAGTGTCACTGTCACTCACTGCTGTAGTGTCTGCACCTAACATTATACATTTATCATATCGTCTGCTAGGAAGTAGGAAGTAGGAAGCAAACTGAGGCATATGTAATTCTATGAATTCTATCTAACGGTACAAAATCACAGGATATGCCTATCTAGATCAATTTTCGTTTGCTTCTTAACAATCGAGATACATAACTTTAAAATTAAAAATGGACAAACTTACAGTAGGCAGGTGGCAGGTTGGCGTTGGCGCTGGCAGGCAGAAGCAGAGCAGAACAAGTAATAATAAATTTATTTTATATTGTCAGTTATCAGTTTGGCACTTTTGACGTTTTGACAGTCGGTTCCGTCCGAGTCTCTAAGCAAAGAAAAAGAAATGAAATGTGAAACTTGTTGTGTAGTGAAAAAGCTTCAGGTGCAGGTCAGATGATAGAAGAATCGAAAAAATCGATTTTTCGAAATTCGAATGAAAACTTAATTTTGATTTTGATCAAGTCAAGAGATTATTTTGAGTTTGAGTTTCAGGACGAGGTACCTGTACTGTACTGGTTGGTGGGTGATTGGCGAATTGGCAAACTGGCAAAAAGCGCATCCATGTCCAAAAGTCCAATCCAAAATGTAGCTTAATGCCATTGTCCCATGCATTGTGCTACGCCAGGACGCCGTCTTTGAAAAATAATGAACCTACACACCTTAATTTTTTTAAAGTCAGTTTAGTAAACGTCCAATAATAATAATTTTATTTATTTATTTTTCTGAATTATCTGAGTATTATTTTTAAAAAATGTGAAGACCCGTAGCCCGTAGCATTAAATTACTTATAAATTAGTCAAGGTAGTTATGGTAACGAGAAACATTTATTAATGAAATAATAACAAGTTACTAAATTACCGTAAAGCACACAATAAATTTACAGTACTACACGAGCAACAATATTATTATTGCAGCAGCGGCGAAACGTTGACTTTTAGTGCTAAATATATACACATACACAATCATTATTTGGCGACTGCAATTCAAATACTTATGTAAAATTAAGTAACTACATTACTAAAAAACTGATTTAAGTAATTATTTACCCAATTCGAACTGAGGTGTTAACATTTTCAAAACGGTCCAAACTGTGCAAATTAACTGTTTGAAAAAGGTTAGAATTGCAAATTAGAGTTTCCAAAAACATTCAAAACTAGTGTCAAACACTATTGCAAATTAGTCAAACCTAAAATTTAACAAAGTTTCATTTTTAAAAAAGAACAAAAACTATAAAATAACATTTTCGAAACGGTCCAAACTGAAAATTAACTGTTTGAAAAAGGTTAGAATTGCAAATTAGCGTTTCCAAAAACATTCAAAACTAGTGTCAAACACTTGCAAAAAGGTCCAACCTAAAATTTAACAAAGTTTCATTTTTAAAAATATCAAAAACTATAAAATAACACTTTCAAAAACGTCAAAACTTAAAACTAACAGTTTTAAAAGGTGTACAATTTTATAAATTACCGTTTCGAAAAGGTTAAAAAATACAAACTTTTATAAGGACTAGTTGCCCCAAACCCAAACAAACCCAAAAGGTACGAGATACGACGATTCGAGATACAGAGAGAAAGACTAACTTTAATATTCCATAACAAAGTTGACACTGTCCTCCAACGAGGATAGCCCAAAGGACTCAGTATACGTTACGAACATTTGTTGGTTACAAATTATTTTGATTATAAGTTATTTTTTTACTTTTATTACTTACTTTTATTTTATTACTTTTTGCTTCAGCAGAAGATTGCCATCGACTTTGTGAGTTCCATCGAAAGCTGAAGGCGGCAACTGCCGACTCCTTCAGTGCAGGCAGAAATTTGTAAATTCTTGGCGGTTGGCAGCAGCGAAGTGACTGTTGAGTGCTAACAGTTGGCCGTTGGCAGTTGGCACTCCGTTGGCCGATTTCTTTCATTCTTTTTCTTTTGTTCATCCATTCTCACATTTACACAAATTCCTGGTCAATCTTCATTTAATTTATTAATTTCAGGTCCATTAGTTAATTCCGGAAGCATTTTTCTGCTTCCGTCCTTTATTTCCGGTATTTCTGTGACCCACTGAGTCCATCAGTTGTTTTGTCCATGGTTGGGTTCTAAAAGAAAGACCTCGCTTCTGATGGTGTGATTACATATTTTTTATTTACGCTGTGAGTTCGTTGTAGGTGGGAAAAAAGGTTGGGTAAGTAAACAACATTAAAATACTATCAATTCTGCTGTTAAACTGTTGACTTTTATTTGTTGCTTTGTATTTATTTGTTGCATTGCTGACAATAAATTATGTTAATAATTAAGTAATTTTTTAAACTCGCTGGTGCTTGACTCTTTGTAGTAATCTCGATCTCCACGAGGACTTCTTCGAAAACCTTTTCTGTTGTCTGTTGTTGGTTGTAGCGATTCGCGAACCTCTTTCGTCATTCGTGGTCGTGGCCGAGTCAGCAAAATCGTTCGAGGATTGTGTTGATATAATTCTTTATTTTGGTATTTCGTATTAGTTTTTGGATTGCCTTACTTTGTACTTACTTTCAGTTTCATATTCCTGCATTTGGCATTACTAGCTATCAACTAGGTAGTACGTATGTATGTAGTACTTATGACTTATTGGATAACTAGGTAACTTTGTTTAGTGAGTGAGTGAATTTGAGGGAATTTAATTTTAATTGCAGTTTTTCTTCTATGTATTTTGTTACAGTTATTGAATAGAATCGGGACAAAGGACTGCTGGTCGCTCTTTGGGCACATTCACAAATTACAATACAGCACCTGAGAGGGGAGGAGGTGTAAACAAGTCTGAGATGGAGGATTATCAACGGATTGAGAAACTGGGGGAAGGTTAGCCGTGATATATCTGACTTTTTAAAACATCTGTTACAAACTGTGGTCTGTTTTACATTAACTCCACGTATGACGTAGTTAGTGCGAAAAATGTTAACTGTTTTTATTTTGAAGTTGAACACATACCTAACTTCAATTAATTATGTGACGGTTGTTTTGTTAGTCTTGTTAGACCTACAAGTTTACTAAAGTTTGAGAAATCGGAATGAATTGGATGTAGGAAAACATATTACTCTATTACATCATTACATGCATGTGTGGCTCTCAAAGTGATATAGGTAAGTGGAACGCTTTTGAAACTTAATTTTAGTAAACTCTGTTTTTTATTGTCCAATTTAGGCACTTATGGGGTTGTTTATAAATGCAAAAACAAGAAGACTGGTGAGTTCGTTGCGCTTAAAAAGATTCGGATTGAAAATGAAGAGGAAGGCATTCCACCCACAGCCCTTCGTGAGATATCCATTCTGAAGGAACTGACATTGCACCCTAATATAGTGGGGTAATGGTTTAACATCCCTGCCCAAGTTATTTTTAGAATCCGTTAACAAGTAGTACATAGTTCTGTCTAAGCTGCACTTATGTACTCGTTTGAGTTCCATGTAGTAACTCATACTTGTTCAATCGCGTATACTGATTGCTTTCTAGTTCCAGTAATTTTGAATAAGTATATTCAGCATTGCGCATTGGCGGCATTGGAATGAATACTGGCTGTTTGTGGATTCGATATTTACCCCGTGCATATTGTTTTACTCTTGCTGAAAACTTTATGCTGTGAAGATAATCGTCAATCATTTCTGTTGTAGATTGAGGGATGTCCTGATGCAGGAAGGGAAGCTATTTTTGGTGTTTGACTACCTCAGCATGGACTTAAAAAAGTACATTGATACGTACGGGCAAGGGAAGTTTCTTGAAAAGACAACAGTCAAATCGCTCACCCACCAAGTAAGATGGATCCTCGTATTATTGCGATCTACAGACTTCCATAGTGTATTATATTGATAGATATATATTGGATTGCTTAATAAAGAACTATTCTCTATAGCTTTTACGGGGAATGCTGTTCTGTCATCAAAGACGAGTCCTTCATCGCGATCTGAAACCTCAGAATCTTCTCATCGATCAACGGGGAAGTTTAAAAATTGCTGATTTTGGTTTAGCTCGAGCTTTCGGAGTTCCCGTGAGAGCGTATACACATGAAGTAAGAGAATTTGATTAGTGCATATGTATATCACTATTGAAGTACTGACTGAAAGCAAAATATTTATTTCGTTTTTGCTTAATTAATGTTTTAGGTAGTGACATTGTGGTATAGGGCCCCTGAGGTACTTCTGGGATCTCAGAGATACTCCTGTCCGGTGGATCTTTGGTCCGTTGGATGTATCATGGCTGAACTTGTGACCAAGAAGCCTCTATTTCAAGGGGATTCCGAAATTGATCAGTTGTTCCGTATTTTTCGGTAATGAAGCAATTACCATTACGCATAGTATGTAGCTTCCTACTTGTACTCTTTTGAATGGAATGGAATCTGTTGGACATCGGAAATGTAGAACATGTGAATGAAATTTTTGGTTTTCACAGCATTCTGCGTACTCCTACGGAAGAACTTTGGCCTGGTGTGTCAGAGTTGCCCGACTACAAAGCCACATTTCCAAAATGGAATGAATTTAATTTGGATGCGCAAGTTACGCGTTTAGCGAACGACAGCGATGGAATGGATCTATTGAGAAAGATGCTCACGTATGCCCCCAATGCTAGAATCAGTGCCAAGGCTGCCATTTGTCATCCCTTCTTTAACGACTTGGATCCTGATTCCATCGCACCGTATGATCCTATAGTCGCCTGAAATTTCAAGTGAACTGTCTTCTCTATTATAGAAATATTTTCAAAAATTAATTCCAAATCTTTTATAACTCACAAACGATTTTTTTATGCGGACTTATCCGACCGAATTGGCGTAGGTGTATGGCTTTTATTGTGTTATTTGTATTATACTTACGATTAGCATGTTGGATTCCTAAAGACCATTTATTCAGCCTACCAAGAATTACGATGAAATAACACAGTGCAGCATTTTTCATGGCTTGACCCTGCAGTTTTCCGATATTCTGCTTTGCATTCGGTGTAGGTCAGGTGGCAATACAAATTTAGAAAAACTTACGTAGGTTTATCCAGTTTTCGATTAACGCTCGTATGTAATGCTGTTTGTGTACAATTATATAAGCAGTTGTGGCGGAAATAATTATTACTAATTAATGCCTAATCAAATCATTGTTGTAATAAATTATCATTACAATTTTTACTACTTAATAACAGTTAATACAAATACGGTAAATAAAATTGGATCGTTCAGATTCATAGAATTTCTTAAGCGAATTGTAATATTCTTATATCCTTATGTAGTCTGTCGGTACTGCAATACGTCTGTTCCTAACAAAATACGGTGGTTAATTAACGTTAACACCTAGATTATTATAGACCTATACTGTAGGATGCGTTTACCTATTAAATTGTCCGTGCATTTATTTTTAGATTCTAGGTTGTTATAGAAAGGTACTAAATTAATTTACTCAATCATAAACACACACACACGTATATTTCTGATTTGGGTATGCCGTTAACTCCTGAATAGCAGCCGAGCTTTATCCTATAATTTCTGAAAAGTTTGCGTCGGTAGGTAAGTATACTTACAACAGTCAAATGTCAAGTAATATTGCGTTGGGCATTTGGACATTCAGTTTACGAGGCTTTGAAATGAATTGTTATTTCCAGCACATAAGGAAGGGCATGCAAGTGCAAGTGCAACAAAATGCGAACTCACAAAAATACTAACTATTTGAGATGGCAGAGCTATAGGCAATTGTTCCTGCTTAGTAAAAAATTAACTCCCAATATTCAGCCACATCCACCTCATACGAGAAATTAGGGTAGTCCCTCGCTCATATGATCCCTCCTTATATGATACCCTCAGTTTAACGATACCGATTTCCGGTATACGATACCTCAGTTTAGTGATATATGTATTTTTTAAAATGTTTTTTAAAATTGCTCAATTTCGGTATTTCAAATTTAATAACATTATTTCCGCAACATAATTAGCATAAAAGCTGATTCTGTGGTCTACAAAGTTCACACAAATCGTTTCTTTGTAAACAGCTCAAGGTATTTATACTTTTGCAATTAATGTTGAACGTACTTTATAAGTTTTGCTTAAGCAATTTTGAGTAATTTTCTAAAATAGGTCCGGTGGTCCTTGAGTTTTGAAATTCTACCTGATCTATCAATTAATACTCTCTGATAGTCCTAAATTTTGGTTTAATTTTAATTCTCGTTTTGGCAGAACGAGTTAATTCCTATGTTCCAGATTTTGACACTATTTTTTTGAAATCACACAACAACATGCATGGATAGATTTTAATAATTCGACCCCATGTGCAATGAAGACGTGCTAATAATGCAAATTTCATTTTCAAAAAAGTGGACTCCATCTCTCTAGTTCCGAAAATTGTTGTTTTGAAAAGTTATATAGTATATTATAGACTCGTTTTACCAATAAAAATTTTATATGTAGCCCTCTAGATATTATTATAATTACTTTAACATTACCTCAGTTATATGATATTTTGCTTATATGATATAGGTGCTGCCTGAATTATATCATATGAACGAGGGACTACTATAACAAAAATTATATTGAGAAACCGGGTTTGAACATCCTGCGGAACGAAAGTCATAGAAACAGCATGTGGAGGGTGAGGAGGAAAAGTGGCGAATATCCAGTGCCAGTGTCTCTTATAATCTGTGCACTACATATACTTACGTTTACTGTACATTTACGTTGAATTGCTACAGCGTAGTACGTAATTTTTTATTACCGTTTAGAGGTAGCTAATTAACTGATAGTAAACAATGTCTAAATTAGTATAACATTAGTACACTTGCGAATATTTCTAGCTACCTTTTTATGTTCTATAAGAGAAGATAGTAATTGCAATTAAGACAGTTACAAATTACAAACAGACACGGTTTACATTTTAGGTTTATTGGTAAATTATACATTACGTCTTATATTTGCTTAATTTCGCACTGTTGGTGGATGCTTAACTAATATTATTGGGATAAAAATGATGATGGCATATACGGGTGGATCCCCCTAACATACGTGGATATTTTCGAAAACATAATTCAGGCTGCCAAAAGCATCGTCAGCTCATTTTCCAAAAACTCGAGTTAGTCCTGAAAGTTAGCTTATTTAATCCATTTTTAATTTAACTAAACTTTCCACAGCCCGCTAAAGAAACGGAATATTTAATAAAAGTAATTAACGTTAAAAGGATCGTTTAAGTGTGCGTACTTACCCGGCAGTGTAGACAACCGTATTTGCATGGGGATAGACAGTTGCCCAAAAAAAAAAATTAAATGGGTCGTTGCAACTGCACACCCATCTACCCACATTTCATTTCCTTCAAAATGGAAACGCCACTCAGACGCCAGTAAGCTGAGCTGTGTAAATCGTTTATTTTCGGATTAATTGCCTATGCATGAATTGAAAAGCTTATTTAAAACATAAAAGACATGGTTAGCTTGTACGGAGAGGGCAGTAAGATCCGAAATATGAATCGGGGGATGGTGAGAGCGAGGGGGTGGGGGGGGGGGGGGAGGTAACGTGGACATTCAACGTTACAAAAAAGCATCATTTGAATTTTATTATTATCATTGCGATTATTTATTTGTAATAGTTAGAATTGGCAAGGGCAAACAATACTTTTGTTAAAAGATATGTACACAGCCCGCTGCAACAAAACAAAAATTACTGATGAATTTACACAAGTAAACTTTTGCCCTTGCTCATTTTAAAGGTCTAGAGAGTCTAGACAGACTATAATAAACCAATGAAATACTTGCCCCCATGCCCCTAAACAATCTAAATAAAGTCATTTTTAAACGTTAAAGCAAAATCAACTTAATGATTCAATTAGACATCGACTTCGAGGTTGTCGACACTATTATAAATACTAGGTACATGTTACACTAATTACTATGTAACTGGTAGGTACACCATAAATTCATAAACATAATTAATTTAAAATTGTGTTAGTAAGTATAGCTTCTTCTCGTAAGTATTGATAATAATTGAAACATACAGTTCAGACCACATCCATCACAGTTATATTATGTAATATTAACAGTATGATTTATGTTTTCCCTGTGTACGTAATAATTAACTAAGGTGAACTTAATTGTAATACGACAATTAATTAACTCAATTTGCACTTATTTAAAGATTGAGTAATTGATTGGATATGAGGTAATAGGTTGTGGCTGTGTTTGGTTAAAAGGGTGACCAGTGACCACTTAATCTCAGTTTTTTTTAATGTTGAAATTTTCAAACCACTATAATCAATTAATGAAACTTCATTTCGTTCGACCTCTTTAAATTAAACTCAACGGTTATACTGCACTAGGTTTGCTATATAGTTTATATAGCAAGCCTACCCTTAAAATTAACTTATAACTTGTGCTGCCTAGGTTGTTTTTTCTGCTTTTTTTATGGACGTATTTTTTATCGTGCCTTGTCTTAAATACCCCAGACAATTAAATTAAATTGTTAACTAATAATATTATTAATTAATTAATTAAATAAATATACAGCCAGTCTGTTTTTGTCTAACTAGTAAGACAGAACCATTGGCACCTGTCACCTCGCCTCCTTCCTAAAAGCCCATCAAAAATTGCATAAGGCGGCAATAGCACAACTTTCAGCCCAGCACTGCACTGTATTAACCATTAACAGTGGAGTGTCCTTAAATTGTTTCAATAAGTTTATTAAAATCTTTATTTATTAAGTGTTCAGTTTAATTTTAGTTTTAGTTTCAGTCACACCGGCACCGGCATTGAATAATTGCTAGTAGTCACTTTCTAGTTCTCAGGTATTTATTGTTAATTAATCCGGTTTTTTGGTGCCCGTGCCGTGCAGGTAGCTGTTCAGACAGGTAAGAATTTACTTAAAATATTCCAGTTGTGCATCCAAATTCCAAACTCAGACTTGCTATAATAATAGAATAATAATCACTCCGATTTTCCGATTAGTGAATTAGTGATTAGGTAAGGCAAAAATGCCAATGTAAAATAAAAATTTATTATTCTTTTTACTAGTAATTTATTATATTTATGATTGAAGCTGTTTTTTTTTGTAAATTGTAGGTTTTAAATTGACCATTAATATTAAACTAAAATTGATGTTGTTGTAATTAGAGAGGTACAAATGAACTACTGTGCAGTAGCTATACCTGTTTAACACTAGTATTCAGTTATTCAGAAGCTCCGGTTTGCTTTGCGGGCATTTTTATTTGTTTGCCGTGTTGTGTCTGTCTGTGTGTTGCATGTTTCCTTTTATCATTCGTAATTCGTATCCATGTAATCAATTTAATTTTAGCTGTCTAGCAAATTTATTCCAACTTGCAAACTTGCAACTTGTGTGCACTTAAAGAAATCGCCTTCCGTGACAGAAGATAGTAGTTTTTCATTCAATTCGCGTACAAAGAATCTACTGTAAACGGGATTAAATAATAAATCGATATTGATTTTATTCTTGGGTTGAAAAAGCGCAAGTTTCACTATTCATGAAACATTTGTCGTTATCGTTGAAACTTTCCAGTTTCATGTTTCAGTTGTCGATATTACGATTATGTGGTGTTTGTTAAAGGAGTCACTGAAAGGATAAAAACGAAGTTCAAATTTGTAAACACAAAAAATGGTGAAAAATTTATCGACGATTTTTGGTTTTTAGCTTCCAATAGGTGATCGGAATTGGATCCCCATCCCCTGAACTGAAACTGAAAATGACGGAAGAGATGGATTTGAACACGATTGAAGAAAGTGGTGATAGCGGCTTCCACCAAAGAGCTACACAGATTTTAAAAGAAGTGATCAAGTCCCCGACTGACAAGAAAGAATACCGAGCATTTGTTCTGCCTAACCGTATGACTGTGATTGTTGTCAGTGATCCGAAAACTGATAAATCAGCCGCTGCTGTAGATGTTATGATCGGTAAATATGTATTTTTTAATTATTCCTCATTCAATACTTTTTGTACAGCTTTTTAATGTTTTGTTATTTTAAATAGTCGACTTGTTAAGAATATTAACCTCTATTATGGTTAAAGAACAGTTTTTATTTTACTACAGGATCATTGAACGACCCCAAAGAATTACCTGGGTTAGCTCACTATTTGGAACACATGCTATTTATGGGAACTGAAAAATACCCGGAAGAAAATGCTTACGCAAAATATTTAGCCGAAAATGCTGGATCATCTAATGCGTACACTTCCAGTGATAATACTTGTTTTTACTTTGATTGCTCACCTGAAGCTTTAGACGGAGCTGTGGATCGGTGATTGCAAATAACACATTATCTCTGTCGCTATTCTTGCGTATAATTGAACTTAAATTCGGCCAATAATGCTGTAACATGACATAATCTAATCTTGCGAATTTATGTACATTTTTAGGTTTTCCCAATTCTTTATATCTCCACTATTTTTGGATAGTTGCAATGAGAGAGAAGTTAACGCAGTTAATTCCGAGCATGAAGGAAATGTGCCCGATGATGCCCATAGAAAGTATAGAGTTGACAGCTTTTTGACCAAAGAATCCCATCCTTTCTCTTATTTTACTACTGGTAAATTGCTTTTAATTTTTACTATAGTTATTTTTAATGGGTATGATAGTACAAAATCTCAACGTGTGAGTTTTTGTATAGGGAACAAGGATACTTTGTGGACTCTTCCTATAAAAAATGGCGTTGATGTGAAATCGGAATTGCTTAAGTTTCATCAAACCAATTACTCTGCTAATATAATGAAGTTAGTACTGATTGGGAAAGAGAGCTGTGATGAACTTCAAGCAATGGCAGAGAAGTATTTTCAAGATGTCAAAAATTTTGATATGGGGACTCCTCAGTGGCCAGAATCTCCATGGGGACCAGACGAACGTGCAACAAGGATCGATGTTCTTCCTATTATGGATATAAGGGAACTTTCTCTTATTTTTCCGATTCCGGATCTTACTAAGCACTACAGATCGGGGGTGTGACGACTTTTTTTTAGTTATCTTATATTTAGAAATGCCAAACATACGTATCGAAAATACTGTGAATTTTACGCTGCATCTAAGTTTGTAGGAAAGCAATAATTTATTCTATTATTAAATAATTATTTAATTAAAAGATTAATTAATCTTTTAGGCTGCGTCGTACTTAAAATCTTTGGTGGGCCACGAAGGACCTGGGAGCTTACTGTCATTACTGAAGAGGCAAAATTGGGCTACTGAATTATCCACGTGGTCGGATGCTCCTGGACGGGGTTTTGCCTTCGCGTACATAGATATTGATTTAACTCCGTTAGGGCTGTTGTTCATTGATGACATAGTTTCACACGTTTTTCAGGTAGGTATTTTCATTTTCATTTTGCATTCCAATGTTTCCAAGCTTCTCGTTGATTCTATTAATTACATTCGTAGAAGAAAGTGGCAAATATTACAGATACTATTTTTGTCTTTTGTTCTACTTATTGCAGTACTTTAACATGTTAAGGGATATAGGACCACAGCGTTGGTACTGGGACGAACTAAAAGTTATGAAGGAAACTCATTTTAAATTTTTAGAAGATCAGTCAGCTGAATATCTTGTAGTTGACTTGGTTGACCAAATGGCTGTAAGAAGTGGAAGAATTTAATTTTAACAGACCTGTTACATTCCACGTAGGGAATTTCCGCAAATAATCGTATATATACGTTTGTTTTTCAATCTCGTAGAATTATCCAGCGGAAGAAGTGTGGACATCAAAATTTACTCTAGATGACTACCAGCCTTCTCTCATTACTGACGTTTTGGATTGCTTAGTCCCCGAGAATGTTAGGTGATTGAATCGCTGAATTGTACAGCACCTATACTCGCAGTACATTCGCTATTAAAGCCAAAAAATTATTACGTATATACAATATTATATCCTAAATATGTAGAGTCATCTTGCAAACCAATGAAAATTCTAGTTCAGTCTCCAAAACTGAACAATATTATGGATCAAAGTATTCCTATGAAAAGATTTCTGACGATTTAATTCAGGTAGCAGTCTGATTCTTTAACTAAGTAGGTATATGTGCTTAATTTCGTACTGTTTGCTTCACTGATTTGACGTGCAGTAAAAAATATGATGAAATGCGATTGAAACGAGGCTAAATCTTTTTTGCTTTTAGGCTTGGAACGACTGTGGTACTGATCCAGAGTTCCAGTTTCCAACTCCAAATTTATTCATTCCGTCTGAGTTTGGGCTGAAGCCTCGTGAGACAGAGGTAAGTATTAATTTAATAGCTTTTCAGTAGCATGTCTCACTCATTATTATTTTTAATTAAATACGTATGACTTAAGCTTATATCATATTATTTAGTTTCTTTTATTCTATTTTAGACAGGAATCGCTCCTAGAATCGTTCTAGATGATGAACTTTCTCGCGTTTGGTTTTTACAAGATAATGAATTTTGTCTACCTCGGGCATTCATTGTTTTGGACATTATGAAGTAATTTTTAACTTATGTGACTGCCACTCATTTTTAATCTATTATGGGTCTAGAGATCTCTTTATATAAATTATTTTGTTTGTAGCCCTTGTCCGAAGGAGTCACCTTTGGATTACAATTTACAGTCTCTGCTCGTAAGCGTGGCTGAAGATACTCTTGCCGAATACTGTTACTCGGCTACAAGGGCGGGTCTGAGCTACAGCTTTTCTAATTCTTTGACTGGAATCAGAGTAAGAATTACGTGCATTTCTTTTCATTAATGATTTTAATAAAGATTAAAAAAGCTACGATTTAGTAAAAAATTACTTACTAACAAGTTTCGAAATTATAATTTGTAGGTTCAAGCATGTGGCTACGATCACAAAGTGGCAGCACTGTTCGAGTATATTTTAAACTATTTAACCAACTTCGACTCAGTGGGGAATCGCTTTGAAGATTTAAAAGAAGTTTACATCCGTGATTTAAAAAATTGGAAGGACGAAGAGCCATCCTCGCATGCGGCTGAATACGTTGGTGAACTTTTATCTAGCTTCGCCTACAACAATAAGGATTTGCTATCTGCCATTGATGGTTAGAGCAATACTATGTAATAGATTTTTGTTCCCTTCCCCCTCCCGTTCCTCACCAAAACCAAATGTTACAATTTTAAGATCAAGTGCGTTGGTGTAGAATTGTGTAAATACATTCAAACTTGCGGGTGTTTTATTTTACAGGACTAACACCAGAAAATTTGTTGGCTCACGTCAAAAAAATGTTTTCTGCAGTTAAACTTCAATGGCTGGTTTGCGGAAACATGACGGAGGAGGTAGTTTACCAAAACTATTGCTAATTCTGAAATCTAAATGAATAACCTAAACTCAAGAGCCTAGAGATAATAAAATTACCTCTTGTGTTACAGGAAGCTCTGGCCATATACTCGCAAGGGGTGAAACATTTTCACAGACTTGAGTCGCAGTCTCTCTACGCCGCCCAGTTACTTCCGGGTCGAGAAGTTGATCTTCCAACCGGTACGATTGCTGTCAAAACATTGAGTTTCAAACAACTAACAAATTAACCAAATTAGGTGCTGTACTGTGTGTGGAAAATTCTTTTGTTTGATTGTTAGATACTGGCTATGAGCTTGATTATCGAAATATAATGTTGATTAATTTTAGGGTCTAACTATTTGTACTCTTCAAATCATACAACGCACTCCAATTCCTGCCTTCATATGGTACTCCAGTTCGAAATGGGGGACCTGAGAAGCTCAGCAGTGTTGAAAATCATTGATCACATTCTGAGTGAGCCTTGTTTTGATATTCTTCGTACAAAGGAACAGCTAGGATATTATACAGGTTGTGTGTATCGTAAATCTAAGGGCGTCCTGGGGTTGGAGATAATAGTACAAGGGGAAAAGCATCCTGAATTTCTGGAGTCTCGTGTTGAAAACTTTCTCACACTCATGGCGGTGAGTCGACATCTTGAAATTTATCCTACAAAATTAAAATAAATAACATACTTAATGTTTTATTAATTATCAACCACAGACGTCTACATTCCTGTTTTACAAAAATTGTGCAAATTAGATTATGATTCTGATTATATATGTACCTACTTCATTTGTGTGGACTTTCTGTTTTAGACTACAATGGATGAGTTAACCTCAGAATCGTTCGAAACGTATAGGAATTCGTACAAAGTACTACAGGCAGAAAAGCCGAAAACTTTACATCAAAGAGTTCTAATCATTGACGCGGAGATTTCTAAAAGAAATTACAACTTCGACCTTCAGAATCTGATGCTTCAGGAATTGGATCGAATTACTTTATCTGAAGCTCAAAGTTTTTTCTCGGTATGTTATAAACAATCCTCGTAGTACGTACAGTAATATTCCCCTATTTTAGTGAATTTAATTTGCATTCTGTGGTGTGGTAGGAGTGGATCAAGCCTGGTGCTAAAAACAGAAAGAAAATATCGGTCCATGTTGTGTCTACTGCTGAGGGGGGTGCTGGTCATAAGAAGTCCCATGCATCGGAAATAAAACGATCTAAGTCTCAGGTAAGAACTGTTTATGATGAACTCAAATTTTTGTCATTGATAGAGAACTTATGTTTATGCACTAAATGTATTTAACCTTTTCGGAACGGTAATATGTCTAGTTTTACATCTTTTTAAAAATGATAATTTCTAGTTTTGATCTTTTTCAGTGTAATTTACTAGTTTTGACCTTTTAGAAAATGTTAGATACTAATTTTACATGTTTTTGAAAATGTTAATTGCTTGTTTTGATCTTTTTTAAAGTGTTATTTACTAGTTTTGACCGTTTTGAAAAAGTGTGATTTACTAGTTTTGACCCTTTTTGAAAGTGCTATTTACTAGTTTTGACCCTTTTGAAAAAGTGCTATTTACTAGTTTTGACCGTTTTGGAAAAGTGTTATTTACTAGTTTTGACCCTTTTGAAAGCCTTAATTTGACGGCTAAACACTTTTGTAAAGCATTCCTTCTATGGTTTTCCAGTTCCGAATAGGTTAAATGGTCATACTAAGTTATAAAAACAATTTTTGAATTTAGGATATAATTGATGACCCTGCAACCTGGAAATCACGACTTAGTTACTATCCGCATCCGCGACCATTTGGGGACATTCCTCCGTGGAAAACTAGACCACTTCCACAACTATAATTTGTAACATCCGAGTCGAGTCCAAGCTAGGTTGGTTCGTTTGATTTCCTTCGCTTCACAATGCAGTGTTAAATGACAAAGTCATTTTTGCCTTAATCATACGTACGTGCGTGCAACTGTTGCATTAAAACACAGTGCGTCGCCTGTCAGTTCTTCTTTCTTTTTGCTGTTATACTATGTAAATATTTATGTATGTTAGCCGTCTAAATATGCTGTACAAAATTGTAAAATTAAAAATATTACTTAGCTAATCTCAAACCAAACAAGCCACACGTTTTCAAATTTTAAGTACTTACATGATAGTAAAGCTTTAATTTTATTATTGCATTTAATAGGGGAGTGTATTTTACGCTAAACTATGGTATTATTGTTTTTATAGCTTGCTATACATTATTATTACTAATAGGTATTTAATGTGTGATAATTCAAAACGATTCACTCAATCAGTCAATCAATAAATTACTGTAATGGCAGTACAAAACAAATAACGTGCGTCTTTGTTCTGTGCGATTGCAATTAATGGCAAAAACGATATATTATGTACATTCTGTACTAATTACCACAACAACCCGACGCATATGTATATATCGATTTCGTTGGTAATTCGTAATAATGGGGTACAAGCTCACCATTAAGATTATTTTTGGTACTTTTTATTTGTTCAAATCTATTTTTGATCTTTGGATTTGAACGGAAAGAGACAAGCATAGGGTTATAGTCATAATATAGTCAGCCATAAATTTTTTTATAAGGGATAGTTGGACGTTCGATGTCTGTCGTCTGTCCTGTCAATGAATGATTTCCGTTTACATTACATTTTTATTGCTTTAAATCCAACAAATAAAGCCTGGCCTGTGACTGACACAAATTCCAGATGATTTGTTGTTGAGCTTCAGTAATGAAATTACTGCTGTCTTAGCTGTCAGCCGTGCAAATAAAAATTAATAATATCATCGAACTTTCACTGCTTAATTTCCTTAGAATGTTGATTGTGTACCTTTCAGTTAAATGACTGCCAACTTCAATACCAAATCTAACATTTATGTCTACCCCACACAGCGCCACCCAAGGTGGTCGACAGTTGGGCCCGTGGATTAAAACGCTTGCAAATGTCACAATTCCTGCTTGTGTACTCTGTACTGTGCAACGTGGGCTAAAATGATGTCTCACCATTAAAATAGTTACATACATACATTGTCAAATGCCATATACTGTACAGACCAATGAAAAATAATACTAGTAAATGACTCCCCAGAAAAATGAATGGAATGCTGTAAGAATAAAAAAAAACATTCCGTAATAGGGATTCAAAAAAGTAGTTGCGTAGTATATGGCTATAATTATTTATGAGCTTTTTAAAATTAATCAAAAACTTAAGACAATTCAATGTTTCAAATGCCTGCATAGTACTCTACAACGAAGTCATATTATTTATATTCATATTCGCAGTCATGGATGTCGGATGTAGTTTACAGAGTGTTTGTAATGTATGTAAATAGGCAGTACAGTATATTTAAGAATTGGAGCACTCTAAATTTATGATGTAAATTGATTTTGTGCTGGGAGTGAGTTTTTAGAAGCTTTCAGACATTAGGCTTAAGCATATTAGTATCAAACTCCATTTGCTTCTTGTCCTTCCCGTGTCTCGAGGTTTTGGCCATGCAGAGTGTACACACTATCTAAACTTGTCAGATATTAAAAATCAATTGAATACATTCTGACATTTACTTACAATTCGATTACTTGCAACAAAATGGTTCGTAAAAGGTCCTGAAGACACTCACTAAACGAAAAAATAGGGAAACTGTTTGCTTTTCAGATTTTTTGTCGATTTATTTTTTATATTTTTGACTAGAAAAAGCTATTGGAACCTCTACAGGACTGACTTGCTGTGCAAATAATTAGATATTTTGGTATCTTAATTACATTTTAATTTATTTTGACGATCAATACGACCCTGAGTTTATTGTAAATGGCGTAACCGAAAATGTAGAAGCTTGAAGTTGTAGACTGCCTGCTGATGTGGTACACGCATAAGATACATACAATATTTCCTCTAATTATGGTTGATGAACCAAGTTAATTTAATTGTCGAGGTAATGCTTCGTACTGTAAATTGCAGAGCCTTTTTGGTGGTAACGTTCCTTCTGCTTTGCTTTTTATTCAGCTCTGGTATTAATACCTACTACTCAAGCAAAAGCATCATGGTAAAAATCTGAAAGCGTCGTTGTAATTGTAAATTCTATTTTTATAGGTCTATAGTTTTTATTTGTCAACATTTAATTAGAAAAAACAAGGTTTTGACTCATTTTGCAACCATCAAAGCATATTGTGCCTGGACTTTGTTCATGATGAAACTGTATGAGTAGGTATACATTAACTAATAATACTAAAAATATTGATCGCTAGTTGCGGAATATTCTATAGTTTTGATGCTTCTTCTCATCGTCAGTATATATGTATTAAGTATTAAGTGTGTACATGTATCGAGGACGGCGATGGTTATGTATGTAAAATATAAATTCAAAACAGAATGCTGCCCATTTATAGTTTAGAGTGCTTTCAGTGTAATTATAACATTAAATAAATTATAAAGTTCTTCCGGCATTGACTCAACTACGTACAGGTAAAGATATCGATTGCCAATACAAGTAACTACAGAATGTATGTATGTAGCTCTAATGGACTTTGTTTTAGTCGACATAGATACGTCCTAGAAATCTTTTGCATAAATCCAGACATACATACTATTGTAATTCCTTATGGCCCTTCTGTAGAATGAACCTTTGAGGTAGAATATTCTCATGCGTAACTTTAAACAAATGAAATTCTTTAGACTTTTAAAAACGAAATTTCTAGGATATTTTTTCTAAAAAATCTGTCCAGATCTTGTGACGTAACACTGTGTGTTGTCTTCAGATAATATGATGCTCCACTTTTCTTAGGAATAGAAATAATAAGTACCTGCGCACATATCCGGGTGTCCCTACATCCTTTTTCTAATTTGCTTCTACGAAGTATAGTCGGAAGTACCAATAGTTAGTAGTTTAGAAGATACCTACGTAATACTAAGTAAGTATAAATACCTACATATAACTATTTCTATTTGTAACGCTGTATCCCCCTATAAGTATAGGTATACCTATGTAGGTACATATGTAGGCACATGTGTAATAATATATTTTAGGGCCTACAACATATAATCTAGTTTAGGTATCCATTAAAGGGTTTACAGTCATCGATCCTTAAAATAAATTACCTCCTTGGTTCCGCTCATAAATCGAAACTGGAATCGAAATCAAATTTCGGGGAAAGTAGGAACATTCTATGTATAGCTACACCTATACTACATATCGCCGGTGAAGAAGCATTGTGACGTAAGTAAGCCCTGTTCTAAAAACTAAAAACTATTTTGACGACAGTCATTTCAATTAACTTACCAGCCTACGCAGCTAAGTACGTGTCTAAAAAAAGTGAAAATACCAGTTTTACTACTTTTCAAAAATGTGTAAAAATGGCATTCACATTTAAATAAATAGTAAATAAATTGCTAAAAAATTGATTGTTGAGACTTGCGTCAAAATGATATTATGATATAATGACTTGTGTCTTGTGTGGGAATGCTTTTAAGCGGTCTTTGGGGTTACGTCATAATGCTTCTTCACCGACGATATATGTGTCTATAAAGCGTACCCAGTAGTACCTATACATACGTACCTTACCTACTAGTAACTCTGTAATTACCTACACATAAAACGTCAGTAGCAATTTATTTTAGCTTCTGCAGATGCATATAACTGAAAGATCATAGGTTTAAGAAGCATTTACTCATCGATTTCTTAATTTCCATCGTTATACCCAAAATGATGCTTGTAATTCAATTCGTAATGCTCTACGATGATGGACGTCAAACTCCAAAACCCCAATCAACTTGAAGTAGTACCTGTACTAATTAATTCATACTCCCAACGGACAAACGGTGCATGTCTTTCTCATGGTCTTTTAGTTGAAAACCGAACCCCAATTTCCTTAAGAAGATACCGTAAATCTTCCAGTACTGAGGGCTAATGCTCTTAAATAGTGAAAACGCTGTAACTACATACATAACTGGACCTTTACGGTAAGTCGTTTTGTACATATGTATTCATCGTATTGCATCTCTGCTCTATCTAGCCTTCCTTCTTTATACGTAGTGTGTCTACAAGTGTCATTTTTATTTAAGCATGCTTGTGTCTGCACAACTCTTCAAAGCAAAAGTGCTGCCTAGTGAGTCTTTAGTCGCTAATGAAAAAAGTGCTTTGTAGTTTCTACAGATGTTTACAGTACTTGTGGGTATACATACAAAATGGAGAGCTACTAATAATTAACATAAGAAGTTCAGAAACGAGTACAAAAGACCAATATGTATGTATTTATGCCCCAGCTTTCTTTCTATGTACTTTAATTAAAGTACCTCCACGAAAGTTGACCAATAATGAAAGAAGGTATGTATATAGGTACTATATCTGCCTAGTGTATATACCTATACGCTATACACATACTGATAATGGCTTCCAGCTATCTGTGTACACTCCTTAACATGTGAAACCGTTTAAGAGAAAGCTACGGGATATTTACTGATAGATAGTAGATACAGATACATAGAAACAAGGTGCTGGTCTACAATTATTAAGGCGAATGGTTTTGAGCGTTGATTCGTCTCATTTGGAAAGCATTTTGAAGAAAGGAAAGCAGTTTGTTTCGTACGGCAGGAGAGAAAGTTTGTGCAATCAGACTGATGGGCATGCACATAGCCGAGCATTAAATATGTAATAGTCTTTTCATTTGTGGCTGGACTGAAGAGTGAGCTGGCCGGACTTTGGACTTTGCTCTATTCTCCGGCTCCGTAAATAAATGATGTAGTTAGTAGTTATGTGGTCGTGTTGCTTTAATTGAGATAGAGGCAACAGGCGGTGCCTTTTCTTACTTACAAGTCTCCTTCCTTTATTCGGAATTTACACTCAAGTCTAAAGTAAATGGGGTGCATTGTCTTTTGTCTTTCTCTCATAAGGGAATGAGAGTTTGAGTGGTTATAAGAAATTCAGTTAATTCAGTCGTCTTTTCGAACTATATCATGTCATATATATATATAGTATCAATATAGTATAGCTACGTAAAGAACCAGATTGCGAGATGGTTCTTTACGTAGCTATATTATGTATGTATATTGATACTTTTGTTGAAAAATGTCTAAAATGTTCGCTGTTGTAATTTGCAACTTGTGGCTGCACTTTATTCTTTGTATGCCAAAACCATCCCGTTACAAATTACCGTACATCTTTTTGGTATAAAATTGGAAATGAACTTTTTGAAAATGCTAGAAGGCTGTATTTTGTATTTTGCACTAATTTGAAACTTAAACGTTAGAATTTGCCTTTCCAGAAAACGCACGTATAAAGGTGTTTAACTTTTTGAAGCGTAGTAATCATATATTTTAATTTTTAAAAGTTTTTTCTAACCCAAAGCGTAACGTAGTGAGGTCATATTTAGAAAGTCCTCAATTCTTGGTATACATACATGTATTGTTATACCGACTGTAAATTGAAATTGAATTTGCATTGGCATGTTAAATAATTTAATTTGTCTGAATTGGAATGAATTGAATTGACAAAGTGTGAATTTGACAAAGGACAAGCCGTTGTAAATGAAAAACTGGAGTGGATTTCCATTTACAGGTGAAGCGGTAGAATTTATCGTTAGACCCATGCATATCTAAGGAGAAAGTTGAGTAAGACAGGCAGCGAAAGCGAAGACCGCATGGCATGGCATGGCATGGGTGCCTGTACTGTGACTGTGAGTAAATAGTCTAAAAGGTTGGGTGAAAATCGCTTAGTAGTTTATAACCATCTGCAAACAATAAACAAAAAGGAAAAAAAAAGCAATATGGTCATCACAAATGTTATTTCAATTCTTGATACCATCACTCAAATAAGCGCCAATAATTCCAATAAAATTCCTTCAGCTTCGTTTACTCAAACCAGAGTAGACCAGATCAGAGCAGAGTTGAAGTCCAAGCCAATTCCATATGACCAGGCAATACGAGCAGTAGATACACTGACTAGTGAATGCGTAGATACCCGGGTCTTTCTCTGAGTTTGTACGAGTGTGTACCTAGGTACTTTGGGAGGCCCAGTAGCTTTCCCCCCACACGTGAAGCTATTATGAAAGCCACTCAAATGGGAATCCAGTTGACCGACCGACCGTCACAAAAGTATTTCTTCATCCACTTCCTCTGCCTTCCTTTCCTTTGGAGGCTTGTTGTGGCTTGTTACGCTTTCAATTCTCAGCCAACACAGGCTTACATTATTTAGTATTAGTGAAAACACCATGATTTAGAGTTTTAGGTACTTACAGTCAGTCAAGACTGGACAAAACTACCCCAATCTTCATACATTATATTTCACAAGTATTAATTTCAGACACACTATCCACCCGAACACACCACAGCACTGTCAGTCAGTCTGCAGAGGAATTCCCCACGCTCACCACTCACCACCGTCCGTTCTTCCACAGATGTTTGCATGGCTTTTCGGCCCGCACTACGATTACAAGCTTAACCTTTTCAAAACGGTACTATATCTAGTTTTACATCTTTTTGAAAGTGTTACTTTCTTGTTTTGAGCTTTTTGAAAGTGTTAATTTCTTGTTTAACATCTTTTTGAAAGTGTTAATTTCTTGTTTAACATCTTTTTGAAAGTGTTAATTTCTTTTTTTAACTTTTTTTGAAAGTGTTAATTTCTTGTTTTAACTTTTTTTGAAAGTGTTAATTTCTTGTTTAACATCTTTTTGAAAGTGTTAATTTCTTGTTTTAACTTTTTTTGAAAGTGTTAATTTCTTGTTTTGACCTTGTTAAAAGTCTTTGTTGATGGTTTTTAATGCTTTTGAAAACATTATTTTTAGTTTAACGGTTTTCAAAAAGTCAATTTCTAGAAAAAGCACTTTTGTAAAGCACTCTTCCCATGGTTTTGCAGTTGCGAATAGGTTAAATCGTACTAGTCCTCCCAGTGAATTAATTAATTACAAATTCAACAGTAAAAAGTTTGTTGTGAAAGCCAATGTGTCAGTATTGTGAATTTTAAAGTGTATTCTCTGCTTCCTTAAAAAATTTATACTATGGTTTGGTTAAAATTGAAATATCCACTAATCGTACTCGGAAGGTGACAAAAGTGTGATGTGCTGTTCGAAAGTGTAATAAAATGAATAAAAATCGACTCTGCGACTAAAAGTGAGTTAAGTTTGTCTAATTTTGCAAAGATTGTAGTTAGTTAAAAGAACAGAATTGAAGATGCCGACGAACGCGGAGAGGTCAGAGATGACCCAGAACTTGTACCCCCCCACGAGTGACGACAATGACCTCGGGTCAGGGATCATTGGGAACATGATCACATTGCTGTCGTGGGGCCTGGTCGCGGCGACGTTCCCCCTGTCGCTCTTCTTCTGCTTCAAAGTGGTGCACGAGTACGAGAGGGCCGTGATCTTCCGACTGGGGCGCTTGAAGTCGGGCGGGAGCCGCGGGATGTTCTTCGTTCTGCCCTGCATTGAGAGCTACACCAAAGTGGACATCCGTAGTAGCGTCTTCGACGTCCCGCCCCAGGAAGTTCTCACCAAGGACAGCGTCACAGTTAGCGTGGACGCCGTTTTATATTACAGGTACGTCCAGGGAACACTTTATTAGGGTCAAGAAGCATTGTGGCGTAAGTTGAGCAACCCATTATAGTGACATTTTGACACAAAAAAATATTAAAAAATTATATTTAGGCTTTTCAAAAAAACAGTATAAGTGCTAATTGCACTTTAATTTAAATGGTAAAAGTGGCATCTACATTTTGTACAACTGTAACACAATGCAATGCTAAACAGTTGTTTGTAAGCATTTTCGACACAATGCTTCTTCACCCTAGATTTGGCTCCTGCTATAAACTATACTAAATCGTCTGCTAAGACGCTTAACCTAATCGAAACTGACACTCCATGAAAAGAATGCTTTAAAAAAGGGTTTATATGTATTACAAACACACTTTTCAAAATAGTCAAGGCTAATAATTAACATTTTCGACAGACACGATCCAAGAAATGAACACTTTCAAAGAGGTCAAAACTGGAAATTACACTTTTCAAAAACATTCAAAACTATAGTAATTATAAGATTTTCAAAAGCGTCAAAACAAGAAAGATACATTTTCGAAAAAGTGTTATTAAGCTAGGTTATAACCGTTTCAAAAAGGTTAATTAGACCTAATATCGTACGAGTACCTATGCTTTGGAGATATCTCATTTTGCATCATAACATACTGCATGCATGCAGGTAGGTATGTTGACTAATTTTAGCCGGGTCGCCAATCGGAGATTTACGGTGCATGGTTAGCATACCCTTAACAACGAGGTTAGAATGATGGAAGAGACTAAACCTAATTTTTAAAAGCCTTCGTAATTTTGCCGAGCTCCCTATTATATTGGAGGGAGTTCCAGGGTATTTGAGTTGTCTAAATAAACTTTTAATATTTGGAAGTAAATCGTTTGAACATATAACCAAAGCTTTTGTAGTTTCGTGCAGTAGTTTCTAGAAGGCAATTTGAATCGCTCGCATTTAAAGTAAAGTTAATGAATTTTAATATTTCATGACTATTATATTGACTTTATTGAGCAAGAGGGAAATTGGAACTGGGTATAAACCCAGGATTTTATATATGCTTTAAATGAACTCAGAGTATTTGCTGGAAAGGAATGCAGAATGCTATAGTTCGAATACCTATAGGTGTACAGGTACTGTAAAGTCTTCCTACTCTGACCGCACCAGCTTTTAAAGACACAACTACCGTATTTCCTGTATTTATTGCCGGGTCTGCAATAGTTGCCGGCTTCTAATAGTTGTCGGGTATTTAACATAGGAAATCATAGGGGTGGCTCTCCTTGCTTAACCAGCTTGAAGTAATAGTTGCCGGGGCAATTAATACAGGAAATACATGTGGCTATTTTATCTAGGCAATTCTCAATTGGGCCTCAATAAATAATCATCAGTAATTAAAAATTACAATAATAATGTACCGTAAAGACCCAAATAGTTCCCTGGGCACTATTTCAAACTTCAAGCTAAGAGGCCCCGGGCACAATTTAGGTCTTTACGGTAGATGGGCAAGATAACACCGTATAGAGTATTAAAAAACCGGTAATCCGAAACTTTATCCAAAACAAAGCAAAGGATGCGTCAAAGAAAGTCTCAGTTGCTAAAATTGAAGATCTAAAGGGTCCCAGCTAGCACACATTGTCCGTTTTTAGAAGTTTTTCAGTAGGTCCTACAACCGTGTTTGGGTTGGCGGAAGTGCCGTGTTGTCGCCGAGATTTCAGTTGGTCGCACAATAAGTCCGTACCATTTCCCGACTATAAACGAT
>JAQFZC010000743.1:0-41508 GCA_034695205.1 Dicyrtoma fusca | reverse complement strand
CTTGTTTCCTTAAGTCACTTCACTGAGCCCTTGCAAAGATGAACATAGCGTCGGTGAAGAAGCATTGAGGGCTACGTCTATCCTCAATGCCTGCTTAAAAGGATCGTGACGCAAGTACACCAACCCACCAATGTCATTTTGAGTCCCAACAAGCTCAAATTTTTACTGGTGTTTATAAAAAAAGACTAAATTCCACTTTTGTCTTTTTAAAAGCTTTAAATATCAGTTTTAATGCTTTTAAAAAAGTTCAATAAATATGCTTTTTTATGTTTTCAAAAGTTGTTAGTATCAGTTTTTCCATTCTTGAAAGGGTGTAAATGTCATTTTTGGTGCTTTTCAAAAAGTTTAAAAACCCTTTTTAATGTTTTCCAAATGTGAAAAAGCAATTTTGCCATTTTTGAAAAGGCGTTGATTATACTACTGACATTTTTTCAAAAAGCGTAAATGCCAATTTTACTACTTTGAAAAACCAGGTAAAATATTGATTATTGAGGCTTGTGTCAGAATTGTATTAAGTAGGGGACTGGACTTACTCGCACTATGCATATTCACCGACGATGTGTGTGTAGCTTGTGCTTCTCATTGCATTGTTGGATGGATGGAGATGTTGTTTGTGTACTGTTGTGTGAAGCACGGTAGTTCCTCCCCTTCCTCTCTCCCCGCAGAAATCATCTCCTGGAAGGACTAAGAGAGAACCTAGGTTGATATCTTGAAATGACAGAGCTATAGTAGAGTGAGGAGCATGGGATGAGAGAGTGGATCTGCGGAAGATGAGTTGAGGATTTGAAGGGAAAAGGGAAGAAGGAGGAAGGAAGAGAGAAAAGGTTTGACTTGACTTTGAGAGAGAGTGTAAGGTTTGAGTGTTTGAGTAGAACGTAAAATGGAGGAGGATGAGCTTAGTGAAGAGAAAAGAGAAAGAGAAACTAGTCATCTCCTGCTGTGAAGATACGAATTACTCGTTGAGCTGTAATGAGCGAAAGTGTTGGCGAGTCATGGTGCAATTGCCCTCTGCCGTCGAAGACTCCTGCGGGTTCTCTCATTAATGCACTCCTGGAATCCTTCGAAAAAAAAAGAATTATTCCACATCCTGTACTCTACAACTATACAGTCAGAGCCAGAATTTAATTCTATGCATACATCCTCACGTTCTACACTTTTTCAGATAAATCGTGGGTGAAGGTGTACTATGACGCTTGCCCAAGGTCACAGTCTCATCCTCATCTTCTCAGGGCCAAATAATCAACTTGCTACCTATGTTAACTACAAAGTTGTACTACCAAGCCACGTCTTCACACTTTAGAAAAGTTTAAATATCATTTTTGTTATTTTTTAAACCTTTAAATAACGTTTTTTTTACTATTGAAAATTGAAAGTACCGATTTTACCTTGTACATGTATACCTTTGTAAGCAAACAGGTAGTAAGTTTATTGTCAAGACTTGCGTCACAATGCTTCTTCGCCAACGATGTGTGGACCAAATCTCTCCCTACATACCTTCTCGTACTATATCTGAGCCAGTAAAATGCGATGCCCACTTTGACGCTGACTTTTTTCTGCTCATCGGAAGAGCCAGGACTGTGCTTCCTGAGACAAATTTTTGAAATCCTATTTTATATAGGTGCCTACCGTATGAATATACATACCTACCTTACACAGTAATGTCGTACCTTGGAAACTTTTGAGTGTGATAGATAATCTAGTGAAATGGTAGTGGTGCACACGTTGAGGGTTCAGTTTGAATTCTTAAGACTATAGGTAAAGACTATAATTATACATAGGTATGTTGGCTGGGACTTGGTTGGGATTGCATGCTTATATCTGGCGATAGAAGTGTGCCTTTAATTATATTTCTTGCCGCTTAGCAGACATGATTATTTCTCCATTTTTATTTCATCTTCTTTGCTCAAAGGAGCAGTGAGATCAAGAACTACTACCAAGTTAATACGAATGGATGATATGCTCAGCCGCTCAGCCCAGCCCAGCCCAGCCCAGCGCACCTTCACACACGCAGTCAAAATCCCATTCGGAGCTCCTCCAGAGAAATTAAAAATGAGGAGATGCTCGCCTCCATAATAAATAGTTATACCTACGTACATGCAAATGTGTAATTTGAAAACGGCGAACGTCTTGGAAAAAAATTAGACGTGAAAGCCCTGTCCTTGTTCTTGTTTTTTTTCTTCTCAAATGAAATGACAATGGCATCACATCCTCCGTCTTTTAGACTTGATGTTAATTGAGTGAACAAGAGTGAGGGAAGAAAAAAAGAAAGGAACCATCGTCATCATTATCATTACCGTTGATTCACTCTCCGTGCAAGAATTTCCCCCGTAATTTGTAATTACAAGACATAGGGTGAGAGAGAGAGGGGTCCTGTCTTTCGCGAGCTCTGAATTCAATTCACAACTTAAATAATTGCTTAAAAAATTGAAAACGATTATGGATTTCTATTTTTCTAACACGGAGACAAAAGAATGTTGGAGATACCTAGTAAGGAAGTGCATAGCTCCCGACATAGGTAAAAGTGGTGTGTTGGCGGCGGTGGTGGTGGTCTTGAACTTTCTTGAGTTGAGTATATCTTTAGTTTGGAGGGAGATTTTAGGTCTCTACATATCGTGGGTGAAGAACCATTGTAAGGTCAGTTCCATTTTACAAGTATTTTGAGTCGCAGCATTTTATTGGTTCACAAACAGCGTAGAACTCTTTTGTACATTTCTTTAAAAAAAACTAAAGGCCGGTTTTACAAAATTTGGAAAGCCCAAATAATACTTTTACTAGTTTTGAAAAGTTCAGAAAACTATTCTACAGCGTTTGAAAAATTGTAGTTCAGCTATTTTTGAAAAACTGTAAAAGTGATATTTAAACCTTTGAAAACACGTTAGTAAAACGTTGGCTGTTAGGACTTAGGTCAAAATGGCATTAAGGGGACGCTGAGCATCCCCCACACAGTGCTTCTTCACCCACGATATAATTTTTGTAGAATTGCTTTCCCAGGAAAGTGGGAAGAAGCCCTGTTTTAAAAGAAATTCTAGCTGCCCAAAAGTATCGTATGTACATGTCGATGGAATTGGAGAGTGTGAGAGAGCTGCCGAAGGAGGTTTAGTTTGGTGGGGGGAAAGGAATATATATTCTCTATATATTATTATTATGTTGACGGGCTGAAAGAAGTTTCTCGATAGTGTCGTAAAATGAAAGGATATTGAAGTGAAAAGTTTGAGGTGAGAAAGTAGAAGGAGTGAACTATGAGTTGAGGGAGAAGTATCCATTTGTATGATAAAAAATATTGTAGGTACTCATATTTATCTCTATACAGACAGAACCAACTTAAGGTACCATAGGTAGGTACCTATGGTACTTATACTTACCAGTATAATTTATAGTTAGTTCAGACATCATATCTTTTTTTTTCTGTCTATGCACACAAGGCTAGTTTTTCCTCCTTTTCCTGTCCGAGTGGAGATATTTTAATATCACACAACTAAACTAAACTATAACATAACATAAGCCTTTCCACTTGCACTTACTACTTGTTTCCCGGGTCTGGTCTCCTGGTCTCTGGACTGGTCGGGTCTGGTCTGTCTTTGATACATGACTATGACGGGGGATGGAAATGGGTCGACTTTGACTTTGACTTCAACTTGGTGACTAGAGCTACCTAGGTCGGTACTTAGGGATAAAAACTGCACGTGCATGCATCGATAGTTTATACTCTATACTGATAGCCTGTTGGATTGGTATAACTAGGCAGAGAGTGGAGTGGAGGAAGGTAGACGAAGGGACAGAGGCCAGGGAGAGAGAGAGAGAGAAGGTAGGACAGGGAAGTTGTAGTGATATGATATACATGGGAGAGAGGATCAAGTCGTTTTGGTTATAAAATATATTGGATGGATTCACTCATGATTTATTAATGGAAGGGTCTGCCATACTTTTGTCACGGAAATCTGATAACAATACCTCTCAGTAGTGCTTTCAAAAGGCTCCTCCGTCCTCCTCCTGGTCGCCTGTCTCTCGGCCTCGGCTTTGGTCCGCAGTTACTATGTAGCACCACTCACAATCACAATGCACTGACGAGACCAGGACAGAAGCCGATACAGTTACAGTGCACTGCTACCTACAACCGATGCGATACTTTAGTCGACAATCTCTCCGCACAACACCCCATGACTCACTTCCTATTTCATTTCATTTCTGTTCACTTCAGTGTCACATCGAACAACTATCTTGTATGGAGTAGGTATGCACTCCCTATTAGTATGTACACTACCAAAAAAAATCATCGAAAATGTATCCTGAGAACAGAGTGTCTGTCCCTCACAGATAGTTACACTCCCTGTATCTTCATTGCGCTGCCGTTCCTTTGCCCCTGAGCTTCAATGACTTTGGTTACGAACAGTGGAACTTCTTTAAGTGGGGCTCCCTTTTATTGCTAGTCAACTCGCTCAAGTGTTAGCCACCACCCTAATTTTACTTTCTCGCTAGGTATTTGAATTTGCATCTGTAGGTATTCAAAAATGGACGGGCATTATGAGCCATCTTGACTCCTACCGCCGCGCCCTGTCCTCTGGCAATAGAGACCGATGGGAGTTGGTGTAAATTGGTGAAAGGGTTGTGCATTTGCAACTATTCCCTAGAACAATGTACCTATTCTATTCTTTGAGGGAATTTATTTGTAGACGGCAACGGTAACGGTGTTGTGTGGTGTGGTGTGGTGTTATCACATTAATTCTTTACTAATAAGTAATAATAACAAAATAACGTGCAGACGCATATCTACTATCTACAGGTCGGATCTACATAGTACGGGAGCGTTAGCTGTCTACGTTACGCATCTTTTTATGACTGTCTCTAGAGAGTGTGTGGATGTGTGAAGAGGCTACAGTCGTTTAATGTTCCATGCATGGATGAGAGAGGATGTGGCGGGTGAATTAAAGTAAATTCGTATGTATTTGTTGGAGTTATAGTATTTTCATATTTTCATATTTTCATAGTTTCATATTTTCGTACCTACTTTGGTATTTACGTTCTTGAAAGAGTGGAAAGAAGAACGTCAGCTCAGTCAATTTCGGACGTCTGCTGTTGTGTGAGTGTGTCTTTGTGTGTGTGTGTGTTTTAGGTGGTGATTCTGGTATATAACTGCGTTGGTAGTTGAAAGTTGAGGCAGTGAGTATGAGTGGAGTGAAGAGAGGAGAGGAAGAGTGTGTATGAGTTTGCCGTTTATGGGATATTTATGTTGTAGTATTGCAAGGCTGACTGGAGCGATAGAATAGAAGGTAGGGGTTTAGAGTCAAGATTTTTCAGGTTGGCTGCTCCTCACTCACATCGCATCACGACCCAGCATGAGTACATGAAATTAATCATGAATTGATCCTCCAACCAGCCTACTACGGCAGCAGCAGCAGCCGAACTGCACCGAACCGAACCGTCAACCATACCATACAAGCTCAGTCGAATAGCAACAGAACAGAACAGAAACAGCACAACCTACAATCTACCATTGTACGATAATATGAAAATACAAAAAAAACAGTATATACAATATAGGCACCTTTGTACTATGTCTTCCATACGATCTGTATACACATACATACCCACCGTCTCACTCTGGATCGGAATTGGATGCATACATTAATCTGATCTGATGAATTATCGTTTTCATTTTTCCCCAGCCTCGGCTCTCGAAAAGCAAAAGAGCAGTTCTGTTGAAGGGAAGGAAAGGGTGCTTCTCTCTCCTGCTTTCCTCATCATTTCATCATAACAGTAGCACTATCTGTACAGATTACAGCTATCATGCATTGTATCTCATCTCTACTGCCTACCTCCCTCCGCCTCCCTAGGTACGTTGGCTGTCTCGGTTCAGTTGTTGTTTTAGAAATTATCAGTAGAAAGACTACGGACGCGTTTGAACTCAAACATTTCATGTGTGTAAAATTTCCTTTTAATTGGGACATGATTTAATTGCATCTGTTGACGAATTTTTTGGTCGACTGGTCAGTGGGGAAGGGAAATGGAAATTGGAAGTATGGAAGCGGCAATTGGCTTTTCCTTTGACTTTCCATCCATCGCTCACTATCACTATGCTCTTTAAAGGGTCTTTACTACATGTAAACTCTGCATGCCATCATAATCACATTACTGTAATAAATGACGTGAATTATATCGTATTTTAATTCGCATTGTTCTTCTGTGTCGTTTGATTTTGATGCTGTTTGGATGCACTTCACTTCAGGTTACAGATTATGTATACCAACCACCCATCTCTAAAAAAAAGTGAGATAGGAATAAAGCGATGTACAGTACATGGTGGCAGTCACGTATTAAAGGTTGTTAGACTCTGAAGATGAGTGAGAATAAATAGGAGGTATTGACTGAATAAGGAGAAGTAAGTGACTGTAGTGCTGTAGTGATAGTGATAGAGGATAATCCATACTGCGTTTCATCATTGGATGGGATACTTTGAGTAATGGGTGGATCTTCTTCCCTCTCTTTATCTGTATTACACGACTAGTGCCATGCACACATATGTACACGTACACTAAACAGCTAATGCCTACAATACAGAGTTTACTTTACTTCTACGAAGGTAGGCAATTGGAAGGAATACAACAGCGGGAGCTGTAGCTGAATTTGGCGATACTGATACATTACTTATTACTCTCCGCACAGGAAACACTATGTTGCATACCGTAAAGGTTCTAAAGACAGTCAGTCCCAGGTTACCTTTTGATTTCTTGTTGACGCCTGTAATCACTGCTGTTTTTACAACTACTACTACATTTCTGGACACTTCTGAAAAATAGCAAAATGAAAAAACAAGTGTAACCCTTTTCAAAAAGGTAATATCTAGTTCGACTCATTTTGAAAATGTTAATTAATAGTTTTGACACCTTTTAAAAATGTCAATTTCTAGTTTTTTTTCTGTTTTGAAACCCCAATTTCAATGTTTGACTTTTGAAAATGTCAATTTCTAGTTTTGATTTTTTTAAATTGTTAATTACTAGCTTTTTTGACTTTTTGGAAAGTTAATTTGTAGTTTATAGGTTTACTCAGCTTTTCTAAAGCATTGTTTTCATAGTCTGACTGTTCCGAATGGTAGGTTAAAAAAGACAAAATTCGGACCACAGCGGCTGGCACAGAAGTGCCTCGGTCTTGATTTTTCAGAGGAGGGTAACCAAGTTGGTTTCGGGTATTGGCTAATATAGGCTATACCCTGGCTGCCTTTAGAATTGTTACGGTATACATGATTGTAGTAGATGTGTGTAATCATATGCTCATGTACGTATGAGACACACACACGGTGTCCTGTTTTCCTGTGAGTGTAGTTTTAGTCGGGCGGGCCTGACTGTGAGAAGACGTGGGGAGAAGCGTATGGAAGAGCGAGCAAGTGGAGAGAACTGACTCAGAGAGTGGTACGGGGTAGCAAGTCCGTCGTGGGTCTGTGAGTCCTACAGATGCATATATGGAGGCCGTGCTATAAACATAGTATAGGAGGCGAGAGTCTACAAGTATGGAGATGTAGATAGATGATACCTTGCAATAAAAATGTTTCCTGAATGTGAGTCTTTAGTGTAGGCATGCATCATTGCTTCTGTAGGGAAACATCCTCACTCTCTCTCTCTCTACTCATCATCATTCTTTTATTTTCTCCCCGTGTCTCTCCGCTGTTCTCTCTCTTTCTCTCTCTCTTTCTCTCTCATCCTGAAATATCCTCGCCTCGCTTCTTCCTTCTGTCCCTCCCTGTTGTGTGTTCTGAGTGAGTCTCTTGAGTGAGTGAGTGCATATAAAAGAGAGCGGCGGCGGAAAAATCGGACGCTGTGAAGATTCCTGCCGTGCTGCATTCTCTACCTTCCGGACATTAATTTCTTTCTACCCGGTTATTTTTTCTACATCCTCCTCCTCTTCATTCCTTCCTCCTCACTTCCCTCCCTCCGCTCCACACAGTCCTCTGTCTTCATCTCTGTCGACTGCAATCCACAAGCTTGGGCTCAAACCTCCATGTCATTTCAATACTATCTGTAGTGCTAATCATTCTAGTATTTTTATGGAATGAAGATTGAGAGTAACAGACCTGCTAAAGTAGGTACCTACTACTTCAAAAACAGTACCCATTGCTTTTTCCTTATATTATTAAAAGCCTCTATTGCTATCATCTAACATGTTGTGTTCAAATTTGGGATTTTGGCGTTGAAACTGACTGGGTGTAGTGTGTAATTACTACACATCTGTATAACTGTATTTTGCACTTCCACGTATAACACTCTTTGTGCCGCACGTATAGCAGGAGATAGAAATAAAAATTGAAAGTAGAATTGACGTCGAGTTCAGGATCGACAAGACCCGTACACTCTTCCAAACTGATAACCTGCATTCAATTCAATATTCAATGTCAATGTCAACCAAAAATTCCGTGGAATGTTTCACATTGAATTTTTTCTTTCACCCTTTTTTCCCTACACACTACTGCTACCAGTAGTACCGACTACTGGGCTGAACTAAACTAGGTAGGTACGTTACTTTGTTAGCTGGATAGACCGACTACTACAGTCAAAGGGGAAAGCTTCCGTTGCGTTCAAGGTTTCTGGAAGGAAGGGTTGGCTGCTAGTGGGTTTTGCATTGCTTGTTTCATGGTACGCTTTGGAATGTGTGTGTGTGTGTGGGATGAGCTTTCCTTCCACTTGTACTTTGATAGGTATCTGTGGTGATAGGGAAAAAAGTGGAAGGATTTTACGGGTGCTGGCCTTTACTTTGACTTTGACTTTGTCGTTTGGTTCTGGGTCTTTTCCCTGGTCCTGTCGACTCGTCCCACGACCCCAACTCAATAAAAAGCAACTTATCAAAGTGACTTCTTGCGGATGTGTACATTTTTATTTACATTTGCATACTAGGTACAGCTAGACACAGAGTAGGAACCCATGCACATACGTAGTATGTACCTAGCTCTGTTGGTATGTGGCGTTTTTTTATTCTTTTCATTCTAGTTCTGGTACTGGTACTGGGTCCTGGTCGTGAACCCCTGTCCTCTTTGTAGATTCTAGATTGCATAAGGTATGCGGTAGTAGGTAGGTAGATACTACAGGAAAGGGTATATTGAAGTATTGGGATTGGCATCCACAATTCTAGGAAAAAATATGTGTGCCTATACATATTAGCATTTTGGATGGGAGACCGACTACTGCCAACCTACCTATGAACTTAGGTACATACATACAGCATTGCTATTTGATTGGACGAGGGCTGTAGCTCAAATAACTCTACTTAATAATAATATGAAAAAAAGGCCTCGTTGAGAAGATCTTATTGGAATTCGACGGGTTGCTCACGTAATTGAATACTTTTTTGAGTTGCTTGCATAATTCCCTCTCCGGACTTGTACTTTTTTCTCCATGCTGCTGGTACACAGTCTGTCCTTGGAGAGAGGCGATCTCGAGCTACAGTCAGAGAGCCAGGTCTGTCGTGGATGCATATATTTTGTGCTCCTCATATATTTGTATTGATTGGAAAGGGATTTGAATTCCTTCCGTGTGCTCCGCATTATTACTGCTCTGCAGTCGTCTCGTCTCTTTCCCGTCTCGTCGAGTCTACATTTTGTACATTTTATAACTTTGTAGGGAAAAACAAGGCAAAAATGGGAATGTACCTACCTAGGTACCTACGTAGGTTACACAGACGAGACAGTAATATGTTGCCTCTCTGTAAACTTCGTTTACGTCTTCCAATTAGTTTAGACGAGAATGGCAATGGGAGCGAGAACGACCAACGATACAGTATAGAACAAAGTATCTTTTCCAGGTTATGTATGTATGTCATGTAGATGGGTAGGTAATCTTGTGAGAGGTTACAGCACTGCACTGGCATGGCGGCTATTGTTTTTACTTTCGGTACCTTTGTCGCTTTAGTTGATTTTCATGGGATGATCAAATGAAGAGCTTCTCTGTGCTGTCTCTGTCGCACTCCAGCTTCATTCCTTAAGAGGAAAGAACTGTCGCACTTTTTTTCTCGGATCTTCGGATGATTCCCTTCTTCTCTTGATCATGATCATGATCAGGAATGGTCGGACGGAGTGAAAGAATGCAGGGAGACAGGAGTGTGGGGTGTGTACGTGTGCTGTATTGTATTGTGTTATTTTATGGGCTCTGCCTCTCTTTCTCCACCGATATACCTACCACCCACCTAGAGAAAGAGAAACGTCAGGGAGGCGGAGGAGGATGGGAGAAGAAGCGTAGCCCAGTGTTACGTTTCTGATTAGATTATCTTGTCTGATCAATATGCAAAGTGCAGAGTGGAGAATTTATTGAAGCCCTTACTTATCGTTAGTGTTCCTACTCTAGCAGCTTTTTTCCTTCGCCGGCTTTCTGTGTATATAGCCATCGCATCGCAGTAAAGAGCACTGCTAAATCGTCGGTGAAGATGCACTGTAAGCATCCCCGCTTTAAAGCATTCTGACGCTAGACCCAACTTTCAATTGGTGCTTCATAAAGAGGGGTACGGCACTTTTTTAAGGTACCATGTTCAGCAGCTTTAGTGCATTTGGAAGTGCAAATGCCAGTTTTATAGCTTTTGAAAAGTACAAATACGGCAGTGGTAATAATACTATCAGATCTGTACTTTTTGTAAATACACAAAGAAAAAGTTGATTATGGGGACTTGCGTCAGAATGCTTCTTTTGGATTGATATGATTTCCGTCACTGCGATTGTAGTATCCATTGAGCCTCTTTGTATGTTCGCATCTCCTCCACCTTTTAACTACTCGGACTATTTATGGCGCAGGAGAGATGCTGAGCGTATCTGTATTTTTGGTAGTTATTGGTAATTTAAGCTGGGGCTACTATTAAGGGCTCAACTTGTCTCGCCCAGAATATACACGAGGGTCTATGAATACCTATGTACCTACCTTCCAGTGTGCTCCGTATACAGTCGAAGGGTGGAGGAGGGTGGGATGTGAGGTACATAATTTTTTCGTCTATTTCTATTCCATCGCATCGCATCGGTATGAATGACGGGATGGATGGATGAATGGATGGAAGCCCAGTTTTTATTTGGAGTTGCTGGGAGGAAAGTGGTGGAAAGAGGTCGACTGTGGCGATAGAAATGGAAATAGGAAATGGAGATGAGCTGAGTTAAATGTGTTCGGGATCCTTGGGATATATGTAGGGAGTGTGCGTGTGTGTGTGTGTGGGACTGGGGCTGGAGCTGGAAATAATGGAGAGCCTGTGACTGAGTGTATGTGTGAGTGAAGGTAAATCGAGGACAGGGATCATTTTATTGCTCATCATGAGTAATCAGACTGGGGAATCAAGTCGTGGACGGAGAGCGGGGTCTATGAAGCGTGGAGAAGCAGGAACTTGGAGGAACCCAGGGGTAAAAGTGGGTGACTGACTCTCGAGTGAAATGAGCTGAGCTGATCTGTGTGCAGAGTGGAGTTTGAGATGCGATGGTGATGACGATCACGATGGTGATGATGATGATGAGGCGGAGGAGAAGGACGGTGTCTCATCTCTTGATGGTGCGTTCGGAGCTCCATTCCCCTTCCTTTCCCTCACACTGCCTGTATACTCTGTACTCATACTTCTACCCATAACAAGGTCTTCACGGCGGTGGACTGGAATATGAGAGCATTTTAATGAAAAGCCACGAGGCAATAATTTCGCACGTACGTTTTCAAAAGGTACGTGTATTAATCCCCTTCGGGGTTGCATATGACACGCTGACGCTCACTGATATTAATCTACTGGCTTCGCTCACTCTCTCTCTCACTCGCTCTCACTCGCTCTGCTCTGCCCTGCCCTGGTGTGCTGGATACAGATGGGAATGGGAGTTTGGAGTTTAGTGAGGTGTAGCTGCGGTGTGGTGGGCAGAGAACTCACGCTCACACACTTTTCTCCCTGCCCCACTTGCTCTGCAGTCCTCACTGTCACGTTGATTTTGATTATGTAGCTCTCTGACGGAGGTTTATGTAATTGGGAAGAGGTAAGCAGCACCCAGTGAGTGGTAGTATAGTCGTGCTTTCTCCATTCCGTGCTACCTATGTATGCACCTACAATAAATATCTTTGTAGGTGTTTGGATGTGTTGCCTGAGTTGTTGTACATAGAATTGGACTGTCAGGGAGATGAATACGAGTGTATAGTCAATACATGTGGTGGTTCAATTCGGAATTTCCAAGGCATGTTCAAATTCAACTGCCAGGACCAAGTCGACTGAGCGATAAGGAAACACGTATATCGGGAAAGTCTACAGTCACACCGTCGACCGCTTCTCTCTCTCTCACTCTCTCTCTCTCACTCGCCCTGCCTTTTGTGTGATTTATGAGGAGAAATAAATGCAATGTATCAGCTGAGGGAGTGTTGTTACATTTCGTATGTAGCTCCTCTGCCTCTCCAGCCAGCTCACTTTTCCTACCTTCTCTCCTCATCGTCAGTTCATATTTCCATGGACATGGCAGGCCTCGTTTCATTGGATTTGGATTCGAAACCACTTGTCCATGTTTTCCTCTCCCGTTCTGGTTCTGGTTCTGGCTCTGATTCTGATTCGGATCCTGGTCTACCTCCATCCACGACCATCTACACTCTTCGGATCTGGATCTCTGCTTCTGTAAGCAATAAGCTCTAGACAGCAGCCAGAGCGTATTCACAGGAGGAAAAGAGTGAGAGAGAGCAGGAAATCAAGTAGTGTGCTACCTACTACGTGTTTTATGAATGCATCTGTATGGATGTGTTCGGATAGGGATATAAATATGGTGAAGGAGCATACAAGTAGTGGAGATATGATAGAGATATTATTGCTGGGAGGGAAACACACGGCGACAGAGGATTGCCCCAGGTGGCTCCGTGTACAATGGACAGAGTCGTACTCCGAGGACACTTGACACTTTGCATGATGAATGGCTTTCCCTAAGAGATTTATAAGTCCCTTTCCGTTTCAGCTCGATTCGCTCCGAATTCTCGGATATGCTGTCCCCACTAGTTCCCCTCTCCTTCAACATCCCCTGCTTCCTCTCTCTCTCTCTCTCTCTGTCTGTATTTACGTGAACATTTACACAGAGTTGCTACAATCCAGTCCAATGTACTCACCTACCCATGGACCTACCTACCTATTTACATCCATTCATCCAGCTCCCTGTCTGTAGGTATTCTCTCCCATAACCTACATAGCAACAACGGTGTAGAATCTTATGCGGCCTCTCTGTTTGTCCTTCTGGTCCTATAGTCCTGTCCTGTCGTCTCTACATTTTCAACTTCCTCCTTTCCCCTCCTTCCTCATATTTATGATGTATAGGTAGGTGAGGAGATATTCCGCTCCGACTTCCCTTTACATCCATTTCTCCCACAAAAGAGAAAACTTGCAAACATACACTACAGGGAACACGTCCATATAAATAAATACAATATATCACTACTTTTATGTACAAACTGAGCCGATCTACTACCTACTATGAGAATGTGAGAATTCAGGACAGTCCAAAAAATCACAACTTCCCTCTCTTCATGAATGCTTTCTATGGTGTGTCTATCACCTTGAGCGTATCCGCAAAATTAACTTTTTGGCATTTTGGAGCACAAGTTACGAGTATGATGCCAAGGTCCTTTATTTTTTTGATTATATTTCTGTTAGAAAAATACACTGTATTTTACCATGGAAGTTTAGTCAGATGCTTACATACTAGCAGTGCAGTGCAGTGCAGTGCTATGCACGGAGAAAAAATAGTCCGGATCGGTTGGAATTCAGCTGTAAATGAGTAGTCTATAAGTCTAATTGGAAGGGGAAAGGACTAGAGGCGAAGTGAACATGAGCACATGGGGAAGAGTGAGAGAGAGCGAGGGATTCACGTGGAGAGATAGTACCTAATTGAGTACCTGTTGAGGAGTGAGCGGTGATTGGTGGAGGTGTAGTGGAAAGAGGAAGAAGAGGCAGGTAGCAAGAGGTGGGCGCGCAGGTGTTTTTTTCCCATCACCCTTTCCTTACCTGCTTCCCTTCTCCCTGCCTTCCCGTCTTCCCAACTGCCTCGCTGCTACCTCGCTGATCTCCTGGCCCTGCTTCAGATCGCAGAGAGGGTTGCTTCTCCGCCTGCTTGTGTGTCTGTGTGTGTAGAAGGCGTCTGCTGAGTTTGAAATAGGATTTTTCTACACGAGTGCATACATTGTGATCAGGTACCTCCCGCATGTAATTTTAAGTGGAGTGAGCTTCGGGATGAGAAGTCTAGTCCAGAGCGTAGTAGAGAGCAGGCTGCATACATATGTATGTGAGTGAGTGTTTCTCCATTGATTTCTCCTGCCTGCCTCGCTGCCTACCCGCCTGCCTGCCTGCCTGCCCGCTCCCCGCATTTATTTCCATGAGATGAAAATGTAGCTATTGAATATGTACGTGCGAGGGAATTGGGAATGCGGATTGGCTCCTCGTACTCACCACTCAAGAAAATGAATGGACGGAGCTTAGGTAAGGTCTCTAAAGTGAATCCTTACTTATTCACTTGCATATCCACACAAATGGCAGACCTTCCCCGCATCTACATAGGCAATAGGATATCGGGCATCGGGATGGCGGGCTAGGTCCGGCTTTGGGTCTAAAGTCTTAGAGTTAGGCTTCGTGGTAGTTTGTTTCAGACTGGGAATATACTATAGGTACGTAGGAATGTATATAGATATACGTTCATATTGGAAGCCGTTGTCTGCCACTGGTTGTGTATCTGAATGAGTCTGTCATGAGATTTCTGGAGAGAATCAGGTTGAATGTTGAATGAGAAGAGCTACATAGCTTTCACTTGGGACTTCTCACAGTAGAATAAGAACAAGACGCACCTATACAAGTAGGTAGTTACTCTATTCAGACAAGTTCGCATACATTTATTTGTAGGGATATTATGCTCCCTTCCCTTAGAACGTCATGATAATACTTATAGTATATTGGCAGAAGTACCTAGGAGTGTATAGGTAGGTAGAAAAAGTGAAGAGTCGTGTGTGCATCTACAATAGATCACTACCTAGAAGAATTGTATGTAGGTAGATGGAGAAGAGCATGGATTGTGTAGAATCTGTGGTATTTCTAGTATTTGCACTAACACCACTTTCCTTCGAATTCCATGTGTTGTGAATATTCAATGAAATCTTTTGCTTTGCTTTGTCCTCTCCTCCTCCTCGTCCTCCTTTCTCACTCTCCACCATCAACAGCATCTCAAGACACTGACACTGTGTAGGTACATCTCTTATTTGTTCGGTGCATTTGGCCCGAATCCTGGAAGATGTGCGAATTTGAATTTACAAAACAAGTTCGTACATCTTTGGTAGTTTTATTGTAATTTTTACATAAGTTTTGCTTGTCCAAACATCCCATTTCCCTACTGTAACTGCAAAATTCAAGTCCAGTTTCAGCTAGAGTTCAAAAATGTTCGAAATAGTTTCATGCAAAATGAACGAAGTCATAGTGCAATATATTTATACTTTTTTTTGAAGTAACAGTAGCGATTTGTAGGTAGACTTCATCTTCCCATCTATCTTCCTTATTATTGCTAGTATTTATTTGCCACTACTCTTCACGTGAAACTCTCTTGTGGAAGTGGTCTTGGTGTAAATTGTAATTGTGGTTAGTACTTTGTCGTTGCTGGAGTAGCCACGTCAATAGCCTTTAAGGAAAGGACGTCCGTGGAGGGGATGAGATGTGTGAGTGTGTGTGTGTGTCTGAGAGAGAGAGAGAGGACTGAGTTTTGAGTGGATGGAAGGAAGGAAGGAAGGAGCGGAAAGAACATGTCAAAAACGTGTTGCGATTGTGAACATAAAATATAAACACGTCGAGAAGATCCTTGATCATTATTCGGATGCATGCCTCTCTATGCAAAATCCTCTCTTGTCGCTCTCCTCGCCATTTCTTCTCCCTCCGTCCCGTCTCATGTGTGCTCCGCAGCAGTCTCTCTCCTCCTCCGTCGGATCTGGTGAGGTTGGTGTTTGGGGTGTTAAGAGTACAAGTGAATTCCTTTCATCTTCATGTACAACTCCAGCACCCGTTGTAATAGTAAATAATAGTGGTTCACATGTACAAGTGCAATAATGCTCTCCGTTAAAGTTTCTTGTACACTTCTTCTGTACACACTTCTTGTGGGATCTTTTGGTTTGGGTTTAAGCTGTTGTTTTGAGTTGGTCTGGTGCTGGATCTGGTTAGCCTAGTGGTTATGTTTTGTGTGTGTGTGTGTGTGTGAGGCTCTGAGGCACTGAATGTGTGATGTTGATGCTCAATTTCAGTGGAGCCATAAAATCGGCCCACTTGTTCGTCTCTTCCCTTGTTTCTTTCTTTCTTTGTCTACTTTTCCCCACTCCTTCATCTTCTTTGGGCTGTAGATTATGTGTATTATTTTGAATTATTGTGTGTACTTCTCCGTGTTCATGCTCTATTGTCAGTGAGGCTCTTACGTAGGTATAATTCCCATAAGAATCTCTCGTCTATCAGTGCTTTAGGAGCTACATCATCATTTGTACAAGTACCAACTCATATCGTCTTCCATTGCCCTGCATTGCACTCGCTCGTCGTTCGGACCGACCGACCGGGTAACCGTTACATGGATGACTATGAATCTTGAATTCTTCTTCTTTTTTTCGCTTGCTGTCTCCATCATCCTCTCTGACTTTTTCTTACTTTCTTGCCTGCCCTTGTACATACGAACACTCGGCATTTCATTGAGATGAGATTAGAGGAGGGAGGAAGACGGAGAGATGGAGGGAAGTGCAAGTAGATAATACTTATGAATACAGATGCTTCGGTAAATGGCGAATGGTAGTGAGGCAATAATAATCATTTTCATGTGGAGTTTAACTGTAAGAGTGTGTGTATGTAGTAATGTAGTGTATGGGTGTAGAGTAGAAACTTTAAGACGCTCACCGTACAGATTTCTTGTGTCTTTCTGGAGTGTGTGTGTCTATGTAAGTATATGTGCCGTGGTGGTGGTTTGGGGAGATTAGGATGTGGAATTTGGAGTTTGGGAATGGTGGAGGTGCCAATTTGGATAAAAGGATTGACTGGGAAAGCCATAGTCATTGAAGTCATCGGATATGTAGGGAGAGTGTGGGTGAGAGAGCGTGTGCAACCTGGATTGCTATTGCCATTGCATTGCATTGCCGTGGCCATATTCACAATTCCACCACTAACTCCAAGGCTTTGGTCATAATGGTTAAAGAGAATCGTTTACTTTGTCTTGTCGTTCGCCTTCTTTCTTTAGAGGGACGAAAGGTAGGAAAAGTACCTAGTCTAGAACGACTATCACCACCTATTCCTGCTAGGGGTCTCCCAAATATTACGTCATAGTATCTAGTCAACTATGAGTAATTTGAAACATAGAAATACTGTGTTTTACGTTGTTTCAAAAGGTTTGAATACAATTTTGTCATTTTTAAAAAGGCTAATGTTATGATTTAGGGTGTTTCAAAAAGTTTAATCTTATTTCTTTTTCTTCTTGAATAGACGAATAGGATGTACCTATTTGCACTTTTTCAAAACATTAGTTTTGCATTTTTAAAAGCTATTTTCCAATCTAAATTGTTTAACGTCATACTTGCAAGGTTCCCTATTAGTATTACTTATGTACTGTATCTTGTGAACGCTATAGGGTAGTATGCATACCTACTCTATGAGCCATATTTAAATTTGTATTTTGACTACGAATTTGACTGGAAACGGTAGTACAGATGCAGATGTTAGGTACACAGTGCATAAAGAGTATTAACAATGCTTCATGGGTGGGACCACCAGGAACGCATTATGAACACATTGGGAGTGTTTCTAATGTGTACTGGATATTTTTCTAATGTGTTTTCAACAATTTTTGGTAGAGTGTAAGCAATTCTAATAGCTTCTTACTCACCAGCCGGCATTCTCATGCATATATGGATAGACGTAGGTCCCTACCTACAGACTTAAATCCCAAACTGAAACCCAATCGAGAAGAAAGAAGGAATTCTTGGACTTGGACTTCTTGAACCTCTTGTAGAGCCATCCTGTCTTTTGAGGAGAACCAACAGAGGAGGAAGAACAAGAACAAGTTTTGTATTCAAATGGGGAAATGTGATGGAGATTGAAGAGGCAATCAGAAGTGGAGAGAGAGCGACTATACAGATAGACCGACTAAAAAAACACACTGCCAAGAACGAAAGAAGGAACTTGGTCTTCCTTTTGGTTCTTGGTGTTCTGACTTAAGTTTAGACTCACATTTAGATACAAGCGAGATACGCAACCACTTTCCAAACGTGTATCAGTACACAGACACACACACACACTACACTCCACTGTGGATAATGTACCTACACGAGAAGTAATACTTTTTCTTCCTTTGACTTGATAATATCATCTCAAGATATCAACTTGTGTACAAATAGCTTCTTTTCTTGTTTTGATTCGCCGCTTCCAACTCTCTCCATGATATTTCCTCTGTTCTACGTTGTTCAATTCAAATAGGTAGCCACCGACGAGAGATACCGTCTCACTTCCCCTTCACTTCCCATACTCCACTGTATATTTCCTAAGAGTAAGTACATCTAGGATAAATAAAATGAAGGGTAACTGGGCTGTAGTATTTTGAAGAGGATTCATCCTCTCATCGTTTCATGACATGGCTTTCATCTTAGATTTGGCTTCAGATGGGGAAACAAATTGTTACCGTGTTCAGAGGCAGAAAACAGAGGTAGATACTGGCAGAGCAACATTCATACTGCGGTGTGCTCGTACGAATAGGTAGGAATACATGATATTACTTAAATTATATTGCATCATTGCATTGCAGGGGTTGGTGGGGCTTGTTTGTATAGGCAGGCCAGCAAAGCAGCTATACACTATAGTAGTACGGTATGCTTTAAATTGTTGTTGGGGACGAAAACGATATCCGTCTGTCGTATGCAAATATCCTGTGATTACCCTCATACTCAACTTTCGCTACACTAACAAGGCATTATTATGTAAATTTGAATAGTTTACGCCACGTAAAAGATAGTGTTGGGCCATTTCCTTTTCATTCTATCTGTAGCACCACTCCATTTTTTCCCGTCTTTCTCTGTCTTGCCTTCCTCCCACTTACGGAGGCAGCCTGTACAAAGGGCCTATAGGTACGGGGCTGGTGTCTATGTATAAGTGTGTGTTCTCCGGGAGAATCTTGTTATGCTTTTTAACTTCCCTTCTGGATGCTTTTAATTCCCCAACTTCATGTTCTACTTCAAGTACTCTTTCTTTCTTTCTACTTGGGTGCGAATGCAAATGCAAATGGGTAGAAAATAAAAACCGATCTCATGCCCTGACTTCCACTCATTTCCGGCCTCTCGCCAATTCCAATCCGATCCAGTCTTTACACTTGTACATACTTAATAGGTATATGTACATATAGGCGTACATACTACACCAGTTCAAACATGACACGAGAATGTTTTTTTACCAACCTTCATATAATCTGCATAAGACAAGACGATAGGCTAGTTACATTTCTATGGATACATTTAACTTGTGTAAAAATTAGGGAGCTACACGTTGAGCCTTGCACTGCTCCGTTGGTCTTGGTATAATTATATTATTGTGTGCGGTATGGTATGGCCTGGGTGGGTGTGTACGGTGGAAGTTACTTTCTCTTGTGGAATTTGCATTCATTACTCAGGGCTGAATAGACGGCCAACGTCAACGTCTTCGCCGCCGCCGCCGCCACCACCATCACCACCACCACCACCCATGCCCATCTTCTATACACATTAAATACATTCGTGAACACATATATATTAACTATATGAAGAGTTGCTTTCTCTCTCTCTCTCTCAGCCCCGCACTTTTCTTTCCCGACTAGTTGAAACCCACCAAAGGAATGAAGACCACTAATTCAAAGTAGATTTTAAAATCATCCATATACAGACCATACTTCATACTTAATACATCTCACATGTTTCATCAGAGCTAACTAGATTCATCCTCAAGTCCTTTCTCCTGAACTTACCCCACATTCCTCAAGATTGTGTGTGCAAGACATACAGAGAGAGAGAGAGAGAGAGAGAGAGTGATGAAGACGAGCGCAAAGGAGCGGTCTCTGTGTGGACTCCTTCTTTTCTTAGTTAGTGGCGTCTAATGTAATATAATGTAATGTAAAGGAAAGGAAAAGTGTGTAGTTTTGAGTAGTAATTCATCCCATGATAAGGGCTTTCATCACGGTTCATGCCCTCAACTTTCTGTTTCGGGTAAAACACTTTTACTTGAAGAACTTTTCCACAACTCCAACTGTACTTGTGTATGTACCTAGGTACTTTTGAAAGGAACACTATACTACAGATGTAGGTAAATACAGTGCCTTTCTACATGTGTATATATGCGCCCATATATACAGAGAGAAAGTAGAAAGCAACACTTTTGTTCTTTTTTTTTACAACCCTGTGGTTGGTTTTTGTGATCCTATCTGTATTTAGTGGTTTCACTTTAATTTTCATTTCCATTTTATTCACTCCTCGCTTCTTCTGTCTTTTTTGTTTCTATCCAGACTCCAGGGCGGGGAGGACGGGGAAGCTCCACGGAGGTATGATTATGAACCTACTGAGATACTTTGATTATACTATTACGGGATTATTACTCCCTCATACGCAGAGTAGTTCTTCTACTCCTTCTGTAACATGTAAGAGCGCGGTATACTTGTAACATGTAAGGACGTGACGTAATACACTCTCAAACTTTCACTAGTAACTACCCACCATTATTTAGAAAGTGAATGGAATTAATACTCGGAACATGTACAGTACGTTGTTACTCCTGCCTCTTCGACAGAGGCACGTGTATATGCACTAGTGTGTGAAGAAAAAATCTCACGCTATGTTGGACATTTTGTTCTTGCAAATCAACAAATTGCACAGAACTGTAAACTACTCAAAGGGAAAACGAATCACTCTTCTTCTTGCTGCTTTTAAAATTCAAAGTATACGTTATTTTTACTATTTAGTTTTGGATTTTATTTTATTAGTCATAGTTTTAGCACTGTGCAGTCTCTTTAATGTACTAGCTAGGTAGGTATAGTTGCTCGCATCATAGTGTGCCCCGCATTTTCCCTGGGTCTTGAGCAATACAGTGGTATTCATATGGGAGTCGAGGATGATGGGAGATGATGGTGTGTGGGGCTGTGAATGGGAGGAGGCCACACGTAGTGTTCGTCTGTTTGAATAATAGATAAAGTTGTGGCTTGTACACTTTGTGGTGTCGTTGAGTCGGTTCAGTGCGGAGCACAAATGGTCTGTGACGGAATACAAACAGGGACAATAGGTAAGGAAAAGATGTCATTCAAAAAAATGTAAAGGGGAGAGAGTCTTGAGGAGGGAGGGAGGGAGACGAACAGAGTCAGACAGAGCTTCCATGGGAAGGAGTTGACAAAAAGGTAAAGGTTTCATTTCTTCCTTCTTTTGGGATGGATGACTGCTTGAAGGACTGATATCTGTTCGGACGAGAAGATAGATGCCTTTCTCCTGCCTGCCTCCTCCGCCTGCATAAGTACCAGGGTAGTATATGCCTACTTATAAATTGGTATAGCACTACACTCGATACTAATATGTGTCCCTCGCACCAAAACTAGAGTCTGAGCCAGGGACGGATGTCACGGAAGAGTTCAGCTAGAGTTGCGTCCGGATGACATTTTTGATGGGATATCAATGTGTGTGTGTGTGTGTGTGTGCAGTAGATGTGAGTGAGTAAATTTCCTGCCAAGCTCACTTTTGACAAATCATATTCATATGAAACCGTGAAAGATACGATCCGAGTACCCAGCTCACTCCACTCACTCCATTCCTCCCTTTGGTTTGCTTTCGTTTCGTTTGGTTTTCGAGACGGCAGACTAAAGGGAACTGAAGGGGACGTGAGCATTAGGCAAGACGTAAGGAGTGAAAAGAAAGTGTTTTCCAAGTGGGATTTTGCTTTAGTGTTGTGTGTGGGCTCTGTTGTGTTGCTGTAGCACGTATTAATACCGTATCAGCTCAGTGTATGCATGCAAATACCTACAGATATACCTTCCCTTCCCTGGCTATACATTCAAAGGATGAACATGAAATGTATCCAAACAAACAATTTAGAATAAAACGCTTCGATTCACATCCACTTCCCGGTTATATTTAGGTATATGTACATAGACATAGATGGTTCTACACAGCGTCAGAAGTAGCTTTCCCTCCTTCTGCAGTACGGGCACAGATAGTCTGCACTGCACTGCACTGAATATCAGTACGTGGCATGAGAATGGAAGAATGGGACGGAGCGGAAGGTCTTTTGTATGTGGAGGAAGAGCGTTTTAAAAAATTCAAAAATCGACATGAAAAAAGGGTGACAGTCACCATCATCATCGAGGAGAAAGCATTAGTAATGTACTGTGTAAAGGATATGGAAATGATGAAACCTTTCTGTCACGGTAGTCTCAAGTCAAGTCCACCACCCAAGCTCACTCACTATCACTTCTCACTCAAATATGCACGTAGGTATGTGTCTACATTATACGTAGGTAGATGTATTTTTTGTACACAAATCTAACATCAACTGAAGAAAATGACTGCAGCTGAAGAACTGAATTTGACGGAAATTCAAATTCAAGGTTGGCGTATGTATTGACATTGGTAGTGTTATATAGGTAGAGTTAAATTCAGTAGACAGTTACCTTGAAGGGAGAGTGTGCAGAGAGCGTTGCTGACTTTCCCCAACGAATAGAAACAGGAAAAAATAAAATATATATGACGGACTGTCTCGTCTCCTTTCATGTGACTACCGCATCAGCCTAGACTGTCTACCTCTGTAGACTCATCAGCAGTTGACATTTTGACTTGACAGGGTGCTCAAAGATTCAGATATGACAGTGCTTGGATGTTGCTGTCATTGCTATAGCAGCAACCCTTGCCTCGTTCCTCACGGGACAAGTCAAGGCAATGGCAGATACCTTTAGCTAGTTCATACAGTTTTACCTATGGACTTAAGTAATTATCATAATAATGTAATACCAGAATGTATGGTTGTACAGACTTGACTATGTTACGACGGAAATGCGTTCGGACAAGTAGAATAAGTTTGCGGATGACTGCCACTTGAAGTGGCAGGGTCCGTGAAAAGAATGAGACCGGAGAGTGACGTCTGACAATGGGAAAATGAATTGATGGACTCTGAATCGCTCTTCGCAGTTCCGGAGTTGGACAAATGATCCGTGGACTCAATGTGGGGCTGACCCAACAGACCCTTCGTCCTGTCCCAAGGACATGTAGGACTTCATTCATCGGTTTGGAAATTGATGTGCGTGCGTCTCTTCAGCATTATAGAATAGATTAATATCTCTGATGAAACTAACTCATCTTTCTAACTCTGGGACCGGAACATCCCAATCCACCATCCAAACGACCAAACTAACAAAATAAAACCGTTCATCACTATTTTAACAGTTTTATTTGAAAAAACATTGTAAAACAAATCTATGCAAAAATGCAATGAATGAGCTTCAGCTCAACGAGGTTGACCCTCGTTTGCTTTCTGCAAAGTAACTACCAACTGCTATGTGGTTATGCCTACATACATACATATAGGTACTTAAGCATGTGCCGTACATTTGATCTCATCGCCAGTTTCCATTCTTATCGTTAGTCGTTGCAACTTTTCATAAATAGAGATTGTTCTGGTCCACATAATAAAATGTGCTATTTTTTGTTTTTAAATTATCTAAAGCATAAGAATGTAAATGTAATGGGATGGTCTGGTGTTTGGTGGCTGTTTTCTTGGATTTGCCCTTTTCATTTGTGTTTATGATATTTTAGAGGTTTCCTCCGTCTGCTTAACTGTCACTGACTTACAGAGATACGCTCAGCACATGTAGTTAGCTTTGCCTCTGTTCTGTTTGGCGTTTTCTCAGACTTTCCTTCAGAATCACAACGCATTTAGTGTCGTAACATTGTGAGGTGCTTCCATAGCGTGGTGCGCAAATTTTAATATAGTTATACAACAAGTACATATAATTTTAATGCCCAGAAAATGCTTGTGCTTATTGGACTAGATACGTCAGTGTTTAGAATATCCATACCTAGTAGTTACATGTGTTCACGTGCATTTGCAAATGCAGATAGAGACTGGGTGAAATGTGTGTATTTGTTCTGATATTTTGAAAGGTTTATCAGCGAGGAAAACGGTCATTTCCGTCACCATTCAGAGCTCATAATAATAATAATATCTGTAGTATAACGCGCGTGGAGCCATCCAAGAGATCACACACACCACACTTCTTGTTTCTTATCATAATAATGGTATCCGCTCTCTGTCTGTACAGATATGTACGTCTTGTACTTGTAGGCAGAGCCTAAGCCTGTATTGTAAGAATATACCTACAAAGTCTAGGAGATAGTCAGATAGTGGAAGAGTACGCTGGGAGAATGTGCTAGTAATAAGATTAGATTTAGGGAGGAGATCATATTTATGAATGTGTGTTTGGAAGGAGCAGGAGGTAGGAGCGTATGAATACATTAAGGGAAATAAGGTTGTAAAATAGTGTTATGGATGTACATACCAGAAGGAAACCCAAAAATATCCTTAATATGCCGCATACACCTACCTCAGCTCTGCCCCTCGTCTCTCTCTCTCTCTCTAATCCTCCTAGTTTACAGTCCTTCAGCTGACTTCCCAGTTGACGTCTTGTAAACGAAACGGAGGAAAGAGGAAGCAAGGTGCTCGAGTGCGGTGCTGGTGCATGAAATGAATAGGTGAGACTCCAAATGATCTTTGGGATGATGATGATGATGATGATGCGCTGATGATCCACACTGAAGTTATATACATAGGTAGTACATAGGTCTATATCCTAATTGGACATAGATACAGTCCCCATATTGGTACAGTATGCCTGCCGTATTGAGATAAAGTAGTGTATACCTACGTATGTACGTGGAGCGGTAGCGGTTAGGAATGAGAACAAGCTATTTTTCCGCTTCTTATTTTACACAAGAAATATTTCCATGGCTCACAGCCAACGAGCCAACAAACATAACAGAGCAGAACACATCACCTCAGCCTAAAAGCCTTAGCCACTTGAATACATATGAGCTTACTTAGTCTATAGGTGTAGGTCCCTCTCCTTCCATCCTCCACCCGCGTTGAGCTCTGTTTTGTTTATAACTGCAAGGGAAAGGCAAGACGAGGGAGACCAGGTGCACTGACAGGTAGGACTGCCAAGTTATACAAATTTTTGCCTGTGAGACAAATTTTTATTACCTCAGCCTCATTCGTGCCACACAAACACATACACACACACACTGTTCAGTGTTTAAAACTTCGTTCGAGTGAGGATCTGTACGGAGCTTGTTGCGGCAAAGCTTCTCTAGGATTTTCCACCAAATCCTTTCAAGCTTCCTTTACTTTGGCTTGAATACAAGTTGAAAGTAGGTAGTTTACTGTTCATATAATCGTCTCACAATGAACGTACACGTATGCATACCTAATATGTAGGTAACTATGTACCTATGTAGGTCTATTACACACACATATATGGAACGAAGGAGGAAATATTAATGTTGACGATGAGTTTATCTTGGAGTTTATCTGGACCATCTACCTTTCCGAACTCTGGCCGTCCTCGCCCCACCTCCTATTCCAAACGTGTTCTAGATGCTCAAGTAGACGGCATACTCTTCCAAGCTCCCATTTCATAGCATTAGTCTAATCTTTTAAAATATAAATTCTGTCTTCACTACATTAGTACATGTTGTACACGAGGCTTATTGCAAATACCTGTACGTTTTTTGAACGGTATTTTAGTTGTTTTTTTAGTAGATATGGGATTTTACACTTAAGCTGTTGCATGAACAGTATAGGAGTTTTTCATGGAAGGATTGTTTCAATGATTACAGGACATCCCTAGGTTTATATGAATGAATTTAAACTAATGTAAACTGCATAAAGTTAAAAAAAATATGTAGAAATGTGGCGATGGCACATTCAGATTTCCAGATAGATGATTGTTGTGAATCAACATGTCTCGGTTGAAAGTTAAACGTAGCAGGAGCCGCCCACACAACTAAAAACAGTGCAGACAGCTTTGACTGCCATTCAGAGGGAATTTGACGAGGAGTGGTGTTAGTGGTGATGATGATGGTGACGGTGACGGTGGTAGTGCATTCAGATGGAGGGCGATAGGCTCTATCGTTGTTCTTTTGAATGGTTGAGAGAGCTACTCTTGAGTGTGAGTGTGTGTGTGTGTGGAGTTGGGAGCAGTAGCAGAGTTTCACATTGTAGTTGTAAACTGGCTTCGTTAAACATAAATGATGAGTTCTGACAGTGAGCGTTGCGTTCCGCAATCTCGTTCCCCTCCTCACAGACATCTCCTATTTTCCTATAGATTCTCTGTCTCTCTGTCTGAAGCTCTTCACTACACAAGGCCTATCATATAGGTCCGTCTCCATAGCCTACACTTGTGTGAAGTTGAAGTTCAAGCTTGTGCTTGTTGTATGACGCTTTTGATGAGGTGTAATAATCCATGTTGTGTTGAAGGCGGGAGAGCAAAGTACTAGAATTTGTCAGATATATAGATGTAGGGATGAATTACACTAAGCTTTGGCGGTACATACGTTCTGAGCATTCCGAATCCAGATGTGTCATCATTACACGGATCAGTGGGATAGGATATGGAGTACAGATATGATAAAGGTGTTCCGGTGAAGATCAAAAAGTTGAAGTGAAATTTGAAAATCATGAAGGGGGTTGTGAAGGGATTTGGGAATCGTGACTGTACACAAAGGAAACAACACACAAAGTCTTTCACAATTTCAATTTCCTCATTTAACAAATCATTCTCTTTAGATCTTCCTCCTTTGCCATCCAGCACCAACATACCTATCATATCTTCCTCTCCTCCCGTCTTTAAGTCTGCCCGTCTGAGCACTTTTCCCTTCAGCATACCGTTACTCTTCCTCTTAAGTGACTATAGGCATATAGCTACATATCGTCGGCAAAGGAGTTGGCGAGTTGCGTCAGAGTGCTTTTAAGCGGGGATTAGACATAGCCCCACAATGCTTCTTCACCGACGATAAAGAGACATTTCTCTAAAAGCTTTCTGTATCAAATCCAATGCTCCACTGGTATTATATGTATGACGTTTAAATCGAAGCACTTGAATTTTTCCGTTCATGGTGCACCACCACCACTCTCTTGGCACTTTTGACTCCATGCATTTTTCAGAATTATGACGATGGTAATGGGGATGGACATGGACATGGAGGTCATTGCGAGGTCCGGTGTTCCTTTCGCGCTTTCCTAACAAAGGAAAACAGGACTAAAGTACCTAGAAATGTTTAAGAATTTTGTGACAATCACAACCTACGACCAACATTACTGCACGAACATATTTATCGTAATCGTAAATCCTGGAGGGGCTGAAGGGAAAGTGGAAGATATTCGATAGTTATTGTTACTGCTCTGTAGGATTTTATGGGAGGGACGATTATGATTAGAAGAGTGCCCTTTCGACTCACTATTTGAATACGGAGCACCGTCAACCGTCGTCCATCATCACCAGGGTGTGCCTACAAATAGTAATGTTGCATTAGTCAAGTCTATAGACTATAGAGCATGGACGAATGTAGAAGAGCGTCACCGCTCCAGTTATTACTCTGGAGCTGCAAAGGTCTTTGGCGTGTAATTAAGTTTTTTCTAATGTCTTTGGCCCTGGACTTATGATGATGACGATGGCCGAACGAGAAGTGGAAGTGCTTCACGTTCAGCTTAAAACTAACTAACGTTTGCTTCACTGACTCTTCGTTTCAAGTCCCGGCATCGGCATTGGGAATGTGAATGTGAGTTTCACGTATGAATAGATGATATTGAGTGGCAGAGGCAGAAGGATAGAGGAAACTTAAAGCACGAGCAAGTCGGTCACATTGTCTGTCAATGTGTGTATGAGTAGACAGATGACTGGAGAGTGTATGTAGCTGTAGAGCTGGACAGACATGGAAGTAAAAGGATGCGATCTACGAATAGTCCCGACATACATACATGTGGGTACCTACGCTAAAAGATGAAGTATAAATGAACGTGTAGAGCAGAGAACAAGCTAATAGTCACAGTGCGCTCTCAAGTACAGGGACTTTCCAATATGACGTCATAGAATTTGAGTTTAAAAAAATGGTTTTCAAAAGTCAAAATATGATACCTATTATCATTTTGAACAGTGAATGGGATTTGACGTTTTGTAAACGTTCAAAACGTGATAGTTATGTATTTCTAAGAGTGAAAAGTAATAAAATGTTACCTTTTGAAACGATGCAAGTGAAGAAAGATGTTTTGAAAAAGTTTGATTGATGAAATTTCACGTTTCCAAAAATTGCAGATAATTAAAGGCGCTTTAAAAAATGTAAAGCCCAAAAGATGCCAGGACATTTACATTTAAAAAATGGCAAAGTCATATATTTACCAGATTCAAAAAGTAGCATTCTACGACCTCATTAGTGGAAGGCCCCACTATACTGTGAGTGAGCATCCCTTCGTATGGATATGGCTATGGCCCTGTATATTGATATGTGTAGGAGAAGAATGGGAAGAAGCGGAGTTTAGTCTCTCGTGTTGAAACTCAGTAGTCCGTTAATAATGACGGTAGTGGCGAGAAGAAACTTTTTTCTTTCCATATGACAAGACTGGACGATTTTTCTTCGATTCCCTTATCTATTTCTGACAGGTCTTAGGGAAGTGATTGCTTTTCAGTTCCACTTCCACTACATTTTGCGGATGGGTTACAACACTCTCCATGTATGTAGGTAACAGATATGGGATGGAGGGGGCTATAAGGCTGTCAGCTCTCTCTCTCTCACTGTGTGTACCTACCCATCGCTATTAGCAGTACCCGGACTATTAGTACGAGAACTGTGCGAAGGCTATTGGTGCTCACCGTAACGTAGCGTAAGTGAATGTAACGTGCCGTACCGTGTAGCTATCAGCTGTTGGACCACTGAAGCTTCTTATGTATGAGTACAAAGTATCTGTGTCCAGCATTATTGGAGCAAGCTTGAATTACTTTCCTTTGCTTTTTCCCTTCCCTCGAAATTCAACGGGTAACTTACCACTGCCCAGCAGAGCTAGTCTCGCCCACCCTAGCATCACTTGGTCGGTCATAAGACACTTGGACTTTTCGATTGTGTCAGCGCCTTCAACCAAATCATATTCAACATCCCTCCAAGGATTTTTCACTCCTTTGCTCCCTCATGTGCTAGACCTTGGCTACTCTACACACTGTCAGCTCATATATAGTTGTACAAATACTCTCGTCCGTTCATACAAAATGTCTGACCGCTGTACTAAGTGTGAAAAAAAATACATTTACGCCATTTCTACTCATATTTGCATACGACTACCTATACAGAGACGTTCAAAAAAAAAGAGAAAAGGAAAATCGTACTAAGTAGAGCGCATCATCAGCTCACAATAAGTGTAAGTTATACATTAACATTGTTGTAGGTGTACTTGCTCCATATTCAGCCTTCTCCTTCACACTGAGGAAAGTGAGTAGGGAGAAAGAATCAAGCTATTTTACCCAAGTAAATACTTACTACTGTACACAGAAACTAAATAGGCTACGTCATCCACTCTAGTCTTTCGTTTTTTTTCCTCTCTTCTTTCTCTCTCTCTCTCTCTCTCTCTCTCTTTCATGTCGGTCTTGATTTTGATTTTACTTAGAAGAACTTTTCCACTTGAGCCATCCAAACTAGGATTTATGATGGTCTCTAACTTTGTATTCAAAGCTGGAAAGTCTCGAGTCTGAAAAGAACTATTTGCATATTGAATTTGACTCTGTCCATCAATGAATTTAGTGTGCTCAATTCTAGATGTGATGTGGACTCGAGTATGCATTATGGGGTGGGTGGTATGTTTTAGTTAGTAGTCGCTTTGGATCCCGTTATGGCTTTGGGTGGTTGAAGGGCTGAGAGTACCTCTGTCTAACTCCTCTGTGTACTCTTTGATTGTGTTTAAGGAATGATGAAGATTGAATTGGTCTCAATAGTTCTACTGCCATCCTTTTCCATGAGACTAAGCATTTCTATATGTGTACATACATAGTATATTTCTCTTATAAGCAGTAAGCATCCCATATCTAAATCGAGAGAAAAAAAAACCCTTCTCTTCAAACTTAATAGACATTTTTTCACTGAAGAGAGAGAGAGAGAGAGATAGACAGAGAGAATTTGAATTGATTTTGTTATCGAATTTAGGAATTGGTGAATTTACGAATTTAGGAATTTACCCAGCAATCGTAATCAGAGCCAAAATCGAAATCAACTCGGATGCGTAGGCTATAGGAGGAATAAAGGACATAATAGGATAGACATGACGTGTGTTTTGTGTGTGTGTGTGTGCTTGGAAATTTATACCTAGTGAACCCATTGTGTCTTGCTATTTGAGGCAATTAAAGTGAAAGGGAAGGAGTTGATAAAAAAGAAATAGAACACACGTACAAACCCACACACACACACACACTCTCACACAGCCCAGGCATATTTGTTCAATTTCAATTCCCAATATAAAAGTCAAAGTTTTTGAGATCTCATTGATGTCATTGCATACTAATTGAACGTGGGGAATGAGGAGGGGGGAAACCAACCAAATCAATCCCGAGACTCATCACTTAATAGCGAATCGAGAGAGAACGGAGAATGACAAATGACAATGTACTGAGGATGAGAGAGAGAGAGAGAGAAAGACTGAGACGTTTGCATTGCATTGCTTTGCTTTCACTGGGCTTTGGGAGACAGACAGCATGTGAGTGAGAGACGGTCTTTGGGTCTTTAAATACAGGGTAGAGTCAGTGAGAGAGATGCGGATTGGGGAACCAGGACAAAAGATTATTTGGTGAAAGAAGAAAAGTGTATGTGGCGTCTGTGGAAGTAGTGGTGACTGATAATGCAGCGCAATGCCATGGTTTCCTATAAGCTTTGGCTTGACTTGACTCGGAGAATCCCTATCATTCTACTGTGTATAATTCTAAAAGAATACCCGTGTAAAAATCCCATGGGTATTATTGTCATCCAGTCGGAAGCCATCAACTGATTGCAGGTTCTTCTTCACATTTCCTTTCTTCCCTCCTTCATTGTTGTATGTACACGAACACATGACAGTGGTAATGGCAGTGCAATGATAGGTACGTACAGTGGTGCACTGAATAAATAAGCTCATGGAGAGGAATCATCGTGTTCCCTATCCTACTCCCAGGAATTACGGGGACAGGGACGATGTCTATATCTTAATGCGGGAGCAGGCACGAATTTATTTTTAAGAATACAAATGATAAATTCCGAGGTTTCGAATTCATCCCAATTTATATAGTATGTATGTACAGTCTTTGGTTACCTTCTGGAAGGACTCTAGCAGGGAATGCACGGGGACAAGATAAGAGGATAAACTCCCGTCACCATCTCTACAGATATTTTGTGTGGAGATGTAAATACCTAAGATGAAAATGTGTGAATCGAATGTCTCCGTTTATTATGATGATGAACAGATCAGCTATTATGTGTCTCCATGCTCTACAGATACTCTCATAGCTTTGGAACACAACTTCCCAACACACACACACACTCACACACTCTCTCTGTAGGACTTTAAAGAAATGCAAATCGCTGATAAAAATCAAATTGGATATAAAATCTTTAAATCCCCATCTTTCTTCCGAGTAGAATCCAAAGATGTGGAGCATCTGGATAGCAGTAAGTAAGGGATCAGTGATCAATTTGAGATACTAGAATTTATTATTAATTTTTTCATGAATTCCAAATGGAAATTTGAAGGTGCTTCATCTCCTCTCTTCTAATTTGCAAATAAAAAGTAGGTGCCATGTACATACCTACTCAGGTTATTATTCCCATATGCGAAGGTATGGATATGGATTCATTTCATTCTTGTTCTGCACTAGAATTTTCAGAAAATTAATAAGCATCTGATATTAAAGCTGTCGTTGTAGTCATATATTAACAAAGAGTTGAAAAAGTAACCGAACCACTCCAAGTGTAAGATTGACGCAAAAAAATCGGGGAAATTACACGCTATACATGTATGTATACAGTACACTGCACTGCATATACATACCTAAGCTTGGAAAATATCAGTATTGTATATAGAGGAATGTTAAAAGTTGAGTGTGTGACTTTGACTGTGCTGTGGTGAGATTGGGGAAGGAAGTCGAAAATGGGATAAAATGGGGAAGTAGTGGAATAGGAGGTGAAACCAGTCATATCCGAAGTGGAAATGTGAGCTAATGTTCTTACAAGATATTGGAGGAACGCACTGCGGAGTTAGTTGTAGTGTCTCATAGTTTCCTAGTTGGCTTGGTCTGTCTTCTATCAGTATTTAGGTAGGTTGGTAGGTAGTATACCTATGCGTGTTTGTCTTTGTATATGTAGGTATATCCTTTGGCAGTACTGTACTGCCATGTATGTATATGTGCGGGTGTGGAGAAATCACTTGGAGGAAATGGAATCCCTCGTTACAATCCCGTACGAGATCCAAAATCCAGATCTAGCCGACTAACTTGAGCTTCGCACATCAATAACTCCACTCGTCTTAAATAGATATCAATATCTCGCTCTACTACATATGCAGTACTCACATGGGTCCTTACAGATTCATAAGACGCTACAAAGTACGGTGTATCATACAAACAAATGTCAACTGTTCGCTGTGGTCCACGCGGGGTAACGCTGTATGCAGTTGCAGCACTGACTGCCTTGCTGGGGTCTTTCCACTTCAAAATTACTTTTTAGAAATGTGAAAAATATGATCCACAGACACTCTTTCAAAAAGTTTGAATTTACTCTCGTAATTTAAATGAAAACTTTAATAATATGTTCTTTTTATTTTCAATTTTTGTGTGTTTTTTTAATCGCTTTTTTCCAACTCAAATTATGTCTCGTCATATTTGCAAGGCTCCTATAGTCAGTCACATTTCTACTATCTGTAGGTTTAAATAGATAGAGACTGTATGTGTGTAGTACATATATATTCTTACATATGCGATGGCAAGGAAACTTAAAGTATTTTCCCTCATCTTTTTAAGGTTCGTACTCCATTAGAAGGAAATCGGGCTATCTCTACTTTACGTCTACGTGTGAATGAAAGTTTCGAGTCTATATTGTCATTGAGAGATATTTACTATCTGTGGGCTCACACGTAGTTTTCGCACTCCTCACTCCAGCAGCTCTACGCTGGATTCAATTGAATTGGGCTGTAGACTGGACTTGGAGCATGGGAGTGGATTATACAGTCCGATGATGATATGGTCTGGTCGGCTGGGCTTTCATCCTTTATGTTCACCGTAATATGTTTGAATGTCCGATTATGACGAAGAAAGTGTATTTTGCTTTTTGTATCTCTCCCTCTCTGTCTGTACAGGCATCCTCACATACAGGATAGAAGATGAGGCTCACTCAGTCACTCTCAATTGTTTCTAATAGATACTCAAGGGCCGGAATAGAAAATGACCGGGAAAAAAGAGGGGAAAAACACAGAAAGAAAAAAATATATATTTTATATTTATACTCATATCCGATTCAGTTTCCCAAATTTACGATCACTATTGACCATTACTATTTTCTTTTAGCTTACGATATGTGCTTCTTTGAGCTGGGCTTCGCTACCTTCCCTCAGTAGCAGTCGTCTACCTTACGTATGCATATGATAGATTTTGACTTTATTAGGGTTTGTGTGAACTGTATAGGAGTATAGTGGCAGTAGTAGTGGCTCAAGGGGAATGTTCCCAAGGCTTGGTGGAGGATGAGTGTAAGAAAGCATAAAGATTTTGGATTTTCCCGAATAGCAATGGTCCTCCGCATCTCTCTTCTCCTCATCATTCCTTTTTATGTTTGCCTAAACTGTTGATTCGGATGACACAAGTTGCTTCAATCCTTTCTTTATTGCCTCCGATTTCCTCCGTGGGGAACTTTTCAGATCATTCATATCGTAAACATTGAGAGCAGATTGCCATTTTCCACCAATCCAAGTAAGTATCCACTTCTTGTTCTTGTGGTTTCACCCATTTTCCCCAACACTTTTACTTCATCCCACCAACCAGCCGCTTCCTCCGTACTTACACCCTCACTTTTTTCCGTAGGGATCTCCACTCAGCAGTAATATATAAGCTGTTATATAACGATAGGATTCAAAGGTGAGTGGGCTGCGAGGTAACTTGACGAGGTTTCAATTCCCTGTTTTATTCGCTATTGTTTACGACATTGTTTTAGTTTTTTAGCTGTTGATTGTGTCATTTTCATTCCATTGTGATTCCTTCCATGGCTGAAGGGCTGAAATTGAAGTTGAAAAGGGAAAGGAGAGCAAACACTGTGCATTATTGAATTATTATGATGTTTGTGTGGGTTCATTTTATATTCGAGTTGGGATCATTTGGACCGTTTTATTACAGTCGGGACCGACGGCAATGCTTCCTTTTAACCAGAACTAAATGCTGCATATGAGGTGACAAGGTTTTGGGTAGCAACTCTATAGCGACACATACGATAATGCCAGAGAAAGGCGTCCTGTTCGTCCAGGGGAATGTTAACGACTATTGAGGCATTGCTCTGGATGGATGTGTTGATTGGAGAGTTGGTAGTGGGAAGTAGTGGATAAAATAGAAATGGAAAATACATGGGAGATTGTATTAAAGTGAGGAGAATGAGTGTTGGTGCTGCTTGTGGCGTTCTTACTTGTAACACTTACTCCGCAGATGCTTAATTAAGTGTCTCCGTCTCTCATCTAGCTCATCTATGTGTGCGGCTTCTGCAGTACAGATAGAATTAGTCCAAAGTGTAAAGTAATGACAATCCAATGCAGACGGGGAGAGAGTGATACGGCGACGGAGAACTAACAGGGAGAGAGAAAGAAGAGCAGTGAAACTCAACTCCAAAGTGGAGAAATAAATGATGCAGGGCAATGAGAATAAAATTGAGTTGAAGAATGAAGAGCAGTTGCAAGTGGAGTGCGGTGCGGTGTGGTGGTGGTTGAAAAGGGAAAAAATGCGGGTAATTGAGACACACTGTGCTTGTCGTGTCATCATGTCCTGTCTACAAGGAAGAAGCCTACCTACCTACATACATAACATTAAAAATATGGGGAAGATGTAGTATACTTGTATACTGAGCTATGTCCATCTCATCTGTACAGTGCATACAGATCGAGTAGAAAGTGAAACCAAGAACAAGAAAACCCAGTTATGCATGACACAAGGCTCCATACTTTGGGTTTGAGTTAAGAAATTTACTTTTACTTCTTTCGCCTAACCAATAATGCAATCCACCGTAGTGTAATGGACTCTCGTCATGTCGTCGGTAAAGGAGAATTTTGGGGTACGTCCAGTACTCCCCACTTTAAAGCATTGTAAAACAAGTCCTACAACCCCCTTAATGTCATTTTGATGTAAGTCCTAATAGTGGGTTTTTTTTATTTTTTGAAGAGAATTGCCATTTACGAAATAAAACTTTACAAAAATACCTACTAGAAATCAGTATTCGCTTGTTTCAAAATGTCTGTAATTTAACTGTAATTTATAATTTTTTTATAAACTTGTATTTAGTCTTTTCAAAATGTATAGAACTGTCATGTAACCTATTTGGAACTGGCAAACCATGAAGTTGCTTAGTCTTTAAATTACAAATTAACAGTTTCAAAAAGGTCAAAGCTAGAAATCAACATTTTCTGAAAGATCAAAACTATATTAGAATTCAACATTTTTAAAAGATTAAAACTAAATAGTAATTAGCCCTTTCGAAAAGATCAAAACTAGAAACTAACGCTTTCAAAAAAGGTCAAAACTAGAAATTAACATTTTCTAAAAGATGTAAAGCTAGACATTTTGCCATTTCAGGATAAGCTTTTCAAAAATGGGTATTTACACAATTGGAAACAAGATATTATAAAGAGTTGATTGGTGGTAGGAGTATTTGCCTGGAAATAGTATTTAGGGGTTGCTGAACTTACCAAGCAATGCTTCTTCATCGACGATACATCAAGCATGTGGACGGGACTCATTGGGACTGAGAACTTTTTAGTTGCTTGGAGTTCCTTCGTCAGCTGTAGATTGTGTTGTATTCCAGTTCCACTTCCAGTTCCAGCAGTCTTTGATATGTGGTAGTATAGTTGTAAAGACGGCAGTTTGGGGAAAGGACTAGGTAGTAGTGGTGGTGGTTGACTGGTTGGTTGGAAGTACGAGATGCGGGACGATGGTTTCCTTGTGTGTGTGTGTGTGTGTGTGTCGGGATGACGGGAAGTTGGGTGGAAAGCTAATATGTTGTAGAAAGTGGGAAAAGAGAGCAGCGTGTGTGTGTGAGGATGTGGAGAGTGGATGAAGAGAGAAAAGGAATGATTGCTCACTAGTCAGACACGATGCATGAAGAACAAGTCTTTCCCTTTTTCCTCAAATCATATTTACATAATAGTGGCTTCTTACTCATGCAAATTACGTCTGAGACATTAATTACGACTAATTGAATTGTTACTAATTACACAGACTTTTCTCTCCTCACTTCACCACGTCGTCCCCTGCTTCTGCTCTGCATACTCCTACCGTCTCCACGACACGAATGTACCTTCACTAGAATATATGTGAAGGAGGGAGTGTTCGGGGAGTGGATGAGATGAGCTGAGAGTGGGGCAGAAGATTTCTTCTTAGCTCTCTCTCTCTCTCTCTCCTCACTCTCCTCACTCTCTCATCTTTTCCCTGGAATTCAAAATCTAAAATTTCAACTCGTTCCGGCTCACCAAACTCTTTTCAACCCTCTGCTCTGTACAGATGTGCTCGCTTACAATTTAGCTGTGGAGGTAGCTTTTGTAATGGGAAGAGGATTCACTTCATATTATCTTCTTCGAGTGTGTCATCAACTTTTAAACATTTTGGGTGGGCAGTATAGGTATTGCTTGCTTCCATAGTACAATGGTTACTTGAGCACCGATGAGTCTGAACGTGTCCTTCTGTTCTGACATTGTCTTTATGTAGGTAGGCATGTGTGTGTGTGTGTGTGTGGACGTCAAGAAAGTTGTCGCTGTTTTTGAGTGTAATGTTAAGAGTCCTAGGATGCTCCTTGGTCTTGGAGAAGCAACATATGAAGGTACTTTCATATCGTCGGCGAAGAAGCATTGTGGTGTACGTCTCGGAACCCCTTTAATGTCATTTTGACCAATGTCTATGCAATCAACCTTCTATACAATTGTTAACAAAAGTGTTCACACAATTTCCAAAAAATTGAATACTGGTATGTTTGTTTTGAAAAGGTGTAAATATACCACGTTTACTGTTTTTTAAAATTGTAAATACTGGTTTTACGCTATTTTGAAGAAGCACCACTTAGGTGCTTTTGGAAATGTGAAAATACGACTTGTACAAACTTAGCAAAATGAGGAATGGGGCATTTAAGCTTTTTGTTAAGAAATCTATGCTGGGACTTGTACCATTATTCTTTTGAGCGGAACTGGACTCAGCCCACAGTGCTTCTTCGCAGGCGATGTCTATATACAATGGATAGGTACATACCTACGTAGTTTAGCTCTGGCTTTGGTTTGAGCTGAAGCTAAAGTTTTTATATGCATGTGTTGCTTCGGCAATCAGAATCCATGGATCCATCCCGCCCGAGTCTTCCTCCAAGTATTTCGATAGACATTTCTCTAGGTAGACTGTGTACGTAGCTGAGAGGAGCTTCCAGAGGCACGCTGCCACTGTGAAAGCTTCTGCTTCTGGTAAAGGAAGCTATGAAGCTACGATCTACGCTTTCTTTCTCCATCCTCTCTCTCTCTCTCTCCTCCTGCTCCAGCCTGATTACCTATTCTGAGAGAGTTCGACTTGGAAGCCTTTGTGGTTTATTCGGCAAGTGTGCTCATCCCAATCTGTCACAAGACGACTAATTAGTCACACGTCGGTTGACTCTTCCAGTTGTTCTGTTGCCACCTTTACCCCATGGGAATCCCGAGGGAAGAATGCCCACTCATTAAACTTCTGCCTACAAAGTAGATCTCATACAGAGAGGCATACCTCACTTGTCGACAGTACAGACATGCATATATGTAGGTACCTTAGTAGCAGTACAGTATACCGGCTCGTCGCTTACAACAAAGCATCTCTGGATGCTGGATACACTTCAAGGTCTCTCTGCGGTATGTCCTTCGCTATTGTCTCCTGTATTGTCGTAGATATAGATTGTCATTTTCCACTTGGCTACATTTCCGATTCAAGACTGTCACTGCACTCTACACAAGACACTGTACTAGTATACGACTATGAAACCCATTGAATTACGTATTACATTGAATTGTATCGGTATTACTATGTACGTATGTATACCTATACATGTACTGATATGTGTAATATGAGGCTGCTGTGTTTATTGCTGGGGGCCTTTCAATTATGACGTCTGATTTATTTGGATCAAACTAGTGATGATGAGGCTTTTCAAAAAATGTAAATGCCTGTGTGAAGTACGCTTTTTCAAAAAAAAGTACACACAGATTAGATTTTTAAAATGTGCAAACCAGATAAGTTTTCAAGTATTTTAAATAAACTAATTTCTATGTAGGTAGGTGTGTAATATTTGAAAGGTCCCTTGGTGGTGGTGTGTTGCTGCTCCTATTCTGTAGCTAGGATCTTTCGTTGAAGTGTCTATGTGTGAGTGTGTAGATATGTGGATTTTGAATTTGCATAGGATGAGATGAGTTGGAAGTTGGAGTTGGGAAGTAGGTCTTGTTCTCTCTGTTGTCTTCTGTTGTCTTCTGTTATGTTTCTGATGATGATGATGACTTGCCATTCCCCGCTCGTAACCATTCCACGTACCGTTCCGTAATAATAAAAACCCTTTATGGACTTGTGAATGTAGTTTCGAGTTTTCGAGGTCTCTTTAAACTTTATCTTCACTCCTATAAATACGGATACTTACACTTATACGTATACACTCGTGTCTACCTACCTACTCTGTACTACTCCCACTCCTCCAACCCTTCCTACCTACACTACGCGGACACGGACGCCGAGCTTCCCATACTTTTCGACTCTGTAGTTGAAATTCACATGTTTTGACTATGCCACTGAAATTACATTGCATTTCATTTCATCATTCATGGCACTATCACTATTACAGTGCTACAGTAACGTACTGTGTGGATGGGCATTGGGTATTCTCCGTTTACCCAATTAAAGTCCCTGGTATACCAGTAGTTGTGTGTGCTTTATACGTAGGTATATTAGTATGCAGAGTCGGGATGAATATCGAATCCATTAATTAGGGAAAGTTATGGTAGGCAGCATGGACGTCTGAATGGGGGAGAAGGAGAGTCCAGTGCATATTTTCCTTCGCCGTGGGTCATCTCATAATTAAGCTGAGGCTGGAAATTGGAAGATGACCATAGACTGGAGGATTCAACTACAAATATGCTGAATAGTCTCTACTCACTCCTGAAAACACAGGCAGACAGAAGGACGGACGGACCCACATACGATACATTCATAGAGATAACAGATACGAGTCGAAATGGCTATATGTGTATGTACCTACATGCAATAGACCGGCACTGAGCATTCGATTTCCACGTAGTCAAGTCATCCCAGTCCAGCCTCACCAATTCCGGTATTTTAATCTAACAAATTCCTATCGCTCCTTTTCCTTTTCCTTTCCTTTCCTGGATCGGATCTAAAAACAGAGGTAGAGTCTGTCTGTCTGTCCAGCGGGTAGCTTTCGCTCCTTTCGGATTTCGGAGCTGGGGAAAGTATGTGTGGAAAATTCGACGTAAACTACAGACACAGAATGGACTCTGTTTCCCCATCAAGGAGTCCGAAAATATTTTCAATGCGTCCGAACGGAGGATGTAGATGTCCGTCCGCAGTAGATTCTCATATGTATACAAAGAGGTATAGGGGCAAAATCAAATACGGAGCTCACACTACCTTGTACAATGTACAGCTTTGTCTGCCCTGAATTTCCGAAACATTATATTATTATAAAATAAGAGTAACCACATATCGCATACACCTACGTTATTATAGGTGGGCTATTTCCATATTATCTGCTCTGAGCAGAGATGGAAATGGAGGGAGGGAGGGAAGGGAAGGGAAAGCCAAAGAGTACACATACCTTTCAGCTTAATCAAGTCGGCTAGGAATTGAGTAGTGGACGGACCGGGCGAAGCGAGAGATGGAAAAAGAAGAAGAAAAAAAAGTAAGAGATGCGGCGGGCGACGAGCAGGAAATTCAGTGCCGGATAAGAGGAAATCCTGATGAGATGAATACCTTTTAGTCAACTTTACGAATATCAACATGGAGCCAAGTTATACATACTACGTCTACTCTTCCATCATAGCAAAATCCAGATACCTAACCCGCTCAGTTATCAGTTGTTGCACTACAGCTACATACTTGCATAGACGGTGAAGCGGTTTTCTCGTGCTTTACAGAATATTATGGGGTCCGTATTTTGTGGGAGCTATCGCTATTTGTATTTCATATGTTGTTGCTGCTGTGCTGACTCTCCACGTCTGTGTGCATAGATGGTGAGTTAGTGAGTGGCTCACATTAACTCACGTAGTCAGAGCACAAGGTTCATTTTATTGAAAGAGACTCCGCATATAATAACATTGGAGAGGAAGCATAGCATAACAATCCATGACATGACATAATGAGCTTCCCAGAATGAGAGCTCGGATTTTGGATTTTACCTCGGAGCGTTTTTCCAAAAACTTTTCAAATTATTTATTCAACGTCTTGACGGAATGTTCGAGGTTAGTTGAGCCCTTTCTCTCCACTCGCGTACATGTACAACATACCTCCTGGCTGACTAGGCTACGTGTGAGCGAGTCTATTACGGCGTATTATGGAGTCATTTGAGCGCTATATAAATAAATATGTGCTCTCATGGTTTTTACGTTTCTTTTCACTCAACGTCAATGCACAACAAAGACAAAGGTGGGTGTGTATTAGTGCATACTGTTACAGAAAGTCACATTCATATTCCTTCCAGTCCGCCTTCCTTCCTCTCAAAGTAAATTCAGAAAGTGTGTGGAAAGTATAGGTATGTGTCTTGAAAGTTTGCGAATTTTGAGTGATTATGATCTTTTGTGAGTCGAGGTGAAGGATGGAGTTGTTACCAAGGCAAGGTAGGCAACTTTACGAATGTCGTCGGTGAAGATGCATTGGGGTAAAATAAGTTAAACAATCGTTGATGATCGTTTTGATTCGAGTCCCAACACTCCACTGTTTACCAATGTATTACTGAAGTGTGTAAATACTAATTGTTAAAAAGTTTAAGTAGCAATTTTGTACACTTTAAAAAAAGTAAATACCTATTTTACACATTCTGAAAAGGTTTAAATACTGGTTCTACTACTTCAAGAAAGTTCAAAATACTTAGTTGTACGATTTTTGAAAAGTGTAAATAGCAGTTTCACTTTTTTACAAAAGTGTACAAATGGTATTTACAATTTTTGTCAATAAATCTATAAACGGTTGATTGTTGGAACGTGGGTCAGAATGCCTTTAGGCGGGAACTGGACTTATCCCACTCTGCTTCTTAAACCACG
>JAQFZC010000742.1:0-41559 GCA_034695205.1 Dicyrtoma fusca | reverse complement strand
AGGCCCTCGGACCCCCGCGTACTAATGGAGACCCGCGTAGTAATAGAGACCCGCGTAATAAAAGAGAGTTTACGGTAACTTTTTAAAACTTGTAAAATCATATTCGTTTACCTTTTTTTCAAGGCAAAATATGAAAGGCCCTAACCTATCCAAATCCCAATGAATACGGGGTATAATTTGTGGGTCTTCCGGTGAAAATATGCAGGTCTATAAGTATAGGTATAGGTGCCTATATGCATCTTTCATACACCACTACATAATATATGGCAGTTGTGCATCCTGTCTGCAAATCCACTTACAAATTAAAAATGAGAAGATAGTTTTCTCTCCTATCAGCAACACGATTTTCCGCCACCGAAATCCTAATCTTTTCACAGTTCTGCTCAGCATGGTCTGTCTCCACCTTGGAGAAAATACCAGTATAGTGGTGTTTCTGTGTGTGATGATGCACTGGATATTATTCAACAGTTTGAATCTCCTGACTCCCCTGCACTGATAAAATGGAAGCTGACTTATGTTTTGAAATATGAAAAATATTGTACTAGAGCATCCAGCAATAATCTCCCTTTGACGGGAACTAATCCATATTTGAAATCCAGGATTTAGTACCACTTAAATGTCGAGGATACATACATATATGTACATATAACACAAACACCGGGACAGGCCTCACTTATCACTTCACAGTTGAGCTGATGCCTGTATAAATACTTGACAGTTACTTTGGTAGTAAAAATTAAATAGGGATCCCTCAAAAGTTGTTAAATTATATTTTGAATTACATTTCATAGTTGGGCTCATCTCCACATTCTAGATTGTCCCTGGAAATTTTGTGAGTGTGTCGGAGGGAGCTGTATTAATTTAGTTCCAGACTGCGGCTCCTCAGTAATTACATTTATCCATCCATTACTGTAGTGTACTATCCATTTTACATGGAAAGCGTTGACGTCTGCCTCAATTCCCTCAGCATTTCCTTCAAATGTGTGGGGCTGACTAGTGACTAGTGAGGGGTGGGCGCTCCAGGAGAACAAAGGTGGTTGTAATTAACACTATCTGTGCTCCATTAAAAACTAGCTAGCTCAAGTATGCTGATTGCGTTAGAATGCGCAGGATTTAAATGCCCCTCTCATACATTCCGTAGTTTATCCATGATTTTAAGATTGAGTTGGGCTGACGTTCTTGGCGCGGGTTCCCACATGAGGTCTCACTCCAAAAACTGGAATTGTGACTGAGCTCCGCCGCTCCACTCGTCCCTGCAATGGAAAGTAAAATGAAAATATATTTCCTGAGAGGAGAATGAGATACTGTGTGTGTTGTGTTGTATTGATTCGATAGACTGACTGTGGCTAGAGGCTGGCGGCTGCTCTGTATATTTTTTGGCAAGTTGTTATTTGAGTACATAGTTGGGATGGAGTTCTGGGAAATGATTAGAATATGTAGCAAAGAGTCTATTTGGATAGAAAGAACGATTCATTTACATTTCGGGACTCGGCGGGTCTGCCTATGGTGGCTGTAGGGCAGTGAATATATTATACTTTAAAATGATGCGGTATTGAGATGGATGATTGATATTATTGTATGCTCCCTACAGTGCTATCTTATTTTTCAATTTATTCCTTGGGAGTGAGTGGGGCTGATGGGGATTGAATTTATTTTTTTATGGACCCTCACTTCCGGGCTCAAAGTCAGCTCAAATCGCCAACAGAGCGAATGTAATTTTCAAAGTTCCTCATTTGTTTCCTAGCCTCCTCGCTCACCCGAGTCTCAGAGGATCCTTGACGGAGAGAGAAACTCTCGTGGCTTGTAAAACATGCATTACATTCAGGTAGGTAGGGAAAGAGTGCAGGGGCGGCTGTAAGCACATTTTACCAAAGTGCAGTACACTATTTCTATTACTAGTGCCTACCTACATGCATTATTCACTTTGAATTCCCTTAAAATCCGGAATCACAACTTTAAATAATTGCTGAGTTTCAAGAAGCATTTTAAGCGTATGTACATACACAAACACAATTATTACAAAATTCGTCCTAAACGCAATGGCCGTGGGCCGCCTAGAGAACCTACTACTTTCGTCACTGAAGGGTTTTACGTGTGCCCGTGAAAGAGTAGGAAGGGTTTAACTTTCTAGATTGTGGAAGGAGAAAAATCTTTAAAATTTTCTTCTTCCTTCTCTTTCTCTGGCGGGATGATTCTGCTGCCGTGTGCAGGCTTCCTACCTGCTCTCCTTCATTAAATGAAGAAACTATTATTTTCATCATATAGGAAAAGCCAGTAGTGGGGAGCGGGGGCCGTCGCAGAGTGGAAGTTGGAGCAATAAAGAAAATATCACAGAAGAGACATAAAATAATAGAGAGAGAGAGAGGAAAGGGGAAGGCTTTCCGTTTAGTTCTTGTACGTAATTCATGTTCCCCTTTCTTTGGTTTGGCCCAGTAAGCCAGTAAGTGTTCTTTTACGTGGAATGGACGACCAAGTTAATATTGTAAATGTAGTGTATAGTTATAGGAGCGGATTTAATACTTGGCCCACCTCAAGCCTTTGGTTCATGTAGATATAGGCAGATGGATATATCTATATAGGCAGTATCGACTCTGCCGGAGACTGCATGGAGAGGAATGTGTGTGTGTGTGTTTATATGTAGAAAGGAAAGAGGGAGAGCTTTCTTCATCCACCATGATCAATTTACTGTCGGAAATATCTCACCAAAGTTAACCTTTACCTCGTCTTTATTTAATAAAGACGGTCTTTATTTAACATCCCACTGTGCCCTATAGCGGGCCAGGGCTCACCTTCCCGAAACTTAACACAACTACTTAAGTGGGAATTTCACAATTTCTGCTCCTATTTTTTATTTTACCTTCTTTTACTAACCTAATCCAAAGTTTAGCCATAATATGTAGTAGTTATCCTGGGGAAAGCAGTTAGTTTATGGGACTCCAGCTCCCTCCTCGAAGGATGTAAATAGGCGGGGGGAATGGGGGAGTTTAACGGAGCCACTCATTCACACACACACACACAGCCTACCTACCTTTTATAACTTTTCGGGGATCTCTCTGGCAACTTTTGGGATAGCCGATTCAACCGAGATTAATTGAGCTAATTGAAGTTTCAACATCTGGCTTAGGCTAATACTATCACAAAATAATGAAGCTTTTCATCAACAATTTTAGCAATATACTCATTTTCACGAGAGTCCCTTTTACAAGCACCTTTTATCAAACCCATGAATACATAAAACGAAAAACCACGTCTGCCACTGCCACTCCACAGACTTACTAACACGCATTCGCCCATTTATTTCGGTATACATACAATTTATTATAGGCTTATTACACAAAGCTCAAAAATCGACTCTATAAGCCTGCTAACTATCCCCATTTGATTAGAAGCTCTCAACACTCCAGTTGTCTGTGCTATAACTGCCGTAGGATCCTAATTTATTCAATGAATCACAAGCTCTGTCGTCCACGTGGTTTTATTTCTTATGCACTCACTCCACTGAGGCAGAGCTGGCTCATAAGATAAACGCTCCTTCTTCATTCTTCCCATGTTCATGTCAGCAATTCTGGAGAATGAATGACCTTTGTGGTAACATCCGTAATTCAGATAAATGAGAAGAAGGAACTCAAGATGCAGTATTTATTTATTTTCTCAAGAAGTACGAGATGGCAGACACACACGAGTACCAACATACAAAAATGTCTTGTATTATAAATTATCTACTTTTGAAATTATGTTGCTCGCATTTTGAGAGTCAGTAGAGTTATAACGAGCAAATTAGTGTGACAGGGCTTAAGAAGCGAGGGAACGCATATCCTCACGTACTGTCAAGCATAAAGAAGGGACATTGACGCTGTAAGTTTTTAAAGCTTTACTACCCGTTGGTGTCAAGACATTTTTACAGCTTGAAGGGCATGTAAGCTTGTCGGTTTTAATTTTGTAAAACTTTTAGATATACACTTGGAACCTTTTAAAAATGTGTCAAAACATGGGTTGGCATATCGTCGGTAAGGAAGCATTTTGGGTTAACTCCAGTCCCCACCGCTTAAAAGCATTGTAACTCAAGCCCAGCTTCCTCGTAGCATTTTTGATGATTTTGAATCCCAAAATTAAGCTAAATGCCACTCAATTTAATAAAACTTGTACAGTATTTACACTTTATCAAAATGTAAAACTGGCATTTTCACTTTTTCAAAATAGTAAAATTGCTATTTAAACCTTTCAAAACGGTAAAACCGTTGTTTATACTTTTTGTCAAAACAATAAAACGGATGTTTACACTTTTAAAAAATGTGTAAAACTGGAATTTTTACTTTTTCAAAATAGTGCAACTGTTATTTAAACCTTTCGAAACAGTAAAACCGACGTTTAAAATTATTTTAAATGTGTAAAACAGGCGCTAACATCTTTTGTAAGCAGATGTAAGCAGGAAAAAGTTGATTGGTAGGACTTGCCTAAATAAAAATGACATCAAGTGGACGCTGGAGTTACGTCATCATGCGTTTGTTTAAGCAGGGGACTTATGTATTAGTTAGCCCAAAATGCTTCTTCTACTATGCATCTTGTTTATCAGTTGTTTCGTTTTGTTTACATTGTATTGTGTAATAGTGTTACATGTTACATACCAGTACTACTGGTATGTAACCTTAAAAGCTGCATGGCTAACCTTAAAAGGTTAGCCATGCATTTCTTTGCCTCTAAAAGTTGTTGAAAATGGGCCTTTCTGCTCCTTAAATGAGGATGAATGGGTAGAGTGTCTAGCGATGTAGCCAAGAGAGTTTGAGAAAATATGAAGGCCTTTTCCTCGTGTTTGGGAGAGCTAAACATATTCTAGCTGTCATCTCAATTCTTTCCCCTCCAGTTGTGGATCAATGAACGTGGATAAATCGAGTAATAACTATTCCATTCCCTTCGTCCAGCTCGTCGGCTCTCACTGCCTTGGAGGAGAACTCATCCACTTCCCCAGATACGTGTTGCACTGACAGGCTGGTGAAAGTGATGAGACTCTGTATCTCCGTAGCATCCAGCTAGGAGGTAGCAATAATTATATTTATTGTTGCACTCTCTCTCCCTCTCTCCTCAATATTTACTTCACTCAGCGGAATTCCAAATTTCTAGAATCTAGAATAAATATATTCTGTCTCTTCCACTAGACCCTCCGTGGTTGAAATTACACATTATTGTCTGCACTTCATGGTGCTCATAGGGAATATATACTTATAGGTATAAGCTTGGCTATATAGACACATGAGTGCTTGTGCAGAGTAGCGTAGCCTAAGAGCAGCCGGCAGACCTGGCGTAGTAGTTTTCCCTTTTAGGCAGAAACACATTTTCACGTAAGAACAAGTAAGAAGACCCCATTTGTTTTTATTATCTTTGTTGATGTGGAAAAGTAGACCAAGAATGGCATTTCATGATGGGAAAAGCAAGCAGAGCTACAAATTATGCATCAATCGAATATACGACCATCAGCAGTGAAAAGCTAAACAAATAAACGGATCCTCCACTCCCTAATGTTTGCTGAATAGTGATTCCCTTTCTCTTGTCAGTAAATGCTGTCTTGTTTTTATTCATCCTCACTATTTTCCCTCTTGACTCTGAGCCTTTAGCCTCACTTGCATTTAATTCCTGGTTTTTAAATGGGAAGAGCTCTTGCTCTTGGCAGCACATCTGTTTACCATAGATCAATAATATTATACAAGATGTTGCAAAACGTGTGTAGGTACCTAACGTAATTCATTCTTGGTCACGAGGTCATTGGCGGAAATTTAAGAGAAAAAACCCTGGCAAGTAAGCCCTTTTTAAATAAAACGATTCGTTATTTGTCTTCATTCATACAAAAGGCCTCTGTTAGCTTACAGCGTTCATTGTACTCGGCCTAATGAGTGTGTGGAGTACTTGGTGTATAAATTACTAATTTATAATGATGAGAATTATAATTATTATTAATTGCTAGCACTTAGCACACCACAACAAGTGGACAATAATGGGTTGGGAAAATTATGTGCACAATCAACTTTGAAATGCTGACTCGTCGAGTCTTTTGACTCTGTCTTAACGACTTAGCGGAAGTTGGGGCATGGCATGGAACCATCTAGTAATTATACATTATGTACCTACAACTAGGGGCTGTCATTTGTGACAAATGCTATTACACCACCGCACCACCCAAATAACCTTAATTTGTCTCTCTTCCCAAATGATTTAAACAAGTTTATGCAAAAGATGTACCAATGTAGATGTTGGCGAGCATTTTCAGAACAGATAAAGCACCCGGTACAGCCTGTAGGGACACAAATCACAAACAGTACACAGATATGATTCAAAGTCAAAAAACAAAAACAAAATGTATTTAGAATAAAACGCGTATTTTGACGTTGACTCGCTCTAAACTAAAATGTGGGTCTAAAGAGGGAAAACTTCGGCCCATCAAACTACGATACAGTTTCACTGCAAGCTACAGCTTTGTCCTTTCATAGGCTGTCTTTCTCCTTAACTAATCGTAGGAAAGTACAGCTAAACATCTCGTGCGTACTTATTGTGTGTATGTAAATGTACGCGGACAGTCGTGGTGCTCATAATAATGAGCTGGATGCTGTAAACCGAACAGACTTAACCGCCACCGCAAACAACGCCATTAAAGGTATTTTATTTCTACCTCGCACTCTCACGATCAACAACCATGACGACCTGAGCCCAGTGTCTAGGGTGCCCTTTATCAATTTACAAAATGGGACCGCACTGTCTCCATTCACTCTCATCACTGTGACCGTTACTGGGGGCCAAACTTACTAGTTCGAGCCAAACCTCTGTGTACAGGTGGTTCTATCGAACACTGAACTAGCCAATTAGCATTAAACTACGTGTAGGGAATTCTGTTTTCCAATTTCAATTCAAATTTGAGTTTCTGAGAAAGTTAGAGACCAAAAAGACCTTTTGCATCCGGAATCCGCAAGAATCCGGAAATTCCCAGGAATTTTGAACAAATATTGACAATATAAAATCAACAAGTTTAAAGTGTCAGCTGCTGCCTCTCTCTCTATTGTATCTATAATCTATATACTTGTACTTGCCCAAATAAATGGAAGGGAACGTAAAATAAGTGGTTGCTAGCCTCAAAATGCGCTCTTGATATTTTTTGAGCACATGCAAGTTTATTTTTGCTTTTTTCCCTGTCCATAAGCGATTGCGCATACTGACTAATAAAAATAAAAATAAAGTTTTCCTGATAAGTCTTGAGGACAGGATGCTGCTTCACACAGTAAAACGTGGAGGCTGCACAAATATGTAGATACATACCAGCCAGCTTAACGCATTTTGGTTCAATCCTGATGAGATGACGCTTCATATTCATAGCCACCGACTTGATGCCTGTAGATAAATTATGCGTCATTAGTGGCTTGAAGATAATGGCGTGGGATACAGATACTGACATAAAGTTACATAGATTAGTATTTCCTCGTTTGAATTTTGAATTTCAAACCGCGTCGAGGTGGGATGGAAGTTATTTTAAAAGCTCTAATTGTATTTAATGGCCACAAACGGCAGTGCTGCAGTGCAACCGAGAAATAAATATAATAAAAAGAAACTTATTGAACACAGCAATTAGCAGGTAGAAGAATAAGCCATCATTGGGAGGATAACTGCATCCAGCTGTCAGGATATTTAACGAAACCTCTACAGAACAGGAAAGTTTTTCCGTTAGAATGTATGGAGACGGAAATTGAAAGTAAGATTTATCGCAATTCCGTTGGAAAAGTCAAGATTTGTTCAGGAATACGAATCGTGGTTTCATCTGGTGAGACGGGTGAGCAAAGCATGTGAGACTGTGCTGTGGAGGGAAGCTTGATACGGTGGAGAATGTCGACCAGCGGCGTTCTTAGATGGAATCACGCGTTCCCGTCAACAACGCCAGTTCGGCTGAAGTCGGTTTGATGTCGGGAGTGGGTTCATTCTGGACAAAAAACCCAACCAAGAAACGGGTACCGCAATTAAATCGATGAATTCGCAGCATCTGCAGCATTCCTGCTCATGACTTGCCTCCAGCTTGAGCGCTTCTTGGAGTGAGCCACACACACACACACACACACACACGGACCGACAAAACAAAATATATTTTACCTCTCCTTCCCACTATAGTACAGTCTTCCCGAGTCTCTCTGTCCCTATGCACACGGCATGAGTTTGGCTTTCCCGTGTGAGACCGGAGCACACACACTATATAATACTTGTGTCTACAATTTCCGTCACAATCAATCCACAATATTATTTTCTCTATTTTTTTTCCTATCAAAGCCCTTACCTGCTTATTTTTGGCTTAGCCCTTTGTATGTAAATACGGGAGTTCCTTGGCAAAGTATCAATACGAGAGAAACTCTGGATGAAATGGAACTGTAATCGGGTGGCACTCGACTCCTAGCTCCTAGCTCCGCGGACCGTTAAAAAAAATCTCATCGCAAAAATAGTATATAGGTACATACATAGTAGTAGTAGTAGTTTATGATTTTTTTTAATCCAATCACCACCTCAGACGTCTCATTTACAGTCAACATGTTATAAAACTCAAAAAAATTCGCTATGTTATCAAATTTCATTTCCGTTTACCACTTTTCTGTCCAGACACGTCATGGAAATGTTCCTTTTATAGCTGGTGCTTTATGTATGTGAGGGAAAGCGGGCTACCGTTCGGGCAAGTGCTTTCGTTGACGTCCATAAAATAACCGGACTGCCTATATAAAAATGCATACACGTAGTACCGTACTACTACCGCTGTACGGTAGTTAAATAACTGTACCAGCCCTTTTGAGGTGTATATTTGTTTCCGGAACTTTATACTACGCAAAACTTTTTTATTTTTTAATTTTTCATACAATCATTACAGTTTTAAAGTTTTCAAGTGCCTCTTTGTAGAATTTGTAAGCGGGAGTGTTAGATCCAATTTTAAGTCTTATAGGGGTCCTAACAAGGAGAGACTATGGAGTGAAACCCAAGACGGACATAACGTAGAGGTTACTTTAGAATGAAGAGGTACTTTTACGCAGGTCTCGTAAATCCTTATACGAGATGAAGTGAAATTACTCCCTCGTAGTACACATGGTGTATAGACTCAATTTTGGCAAGATTTAAGGGGATATTTTGTAAACAGGGATCCCATGGCCATTTTCTTGAATCACCTTTGCTTTGTAGTGAGTACAAAGCCATGAGTGGTGTAAGTCTACGTCAATTTCCGCCAGACGCTTTCACTTTACCTCTCTCTCTCTCTCTTTCTTTCTTTCCCTGTATACGCGGTCGACTCCTGCTACTACACTACATTGTGTGCAATTAGATCGATTGTTTCTTTTCCTTTAGCTCCAAAACATTGTCTCATTCAATGAGCATTAGAGAATCCACTAAAGAGTCTCATTTCCCTTCTTTCTCCCTCCTAGAGACCTTGACTGGGCAATAAATAACGGGTCTCTATGTGTCCGTCTACTTCAAGTGAGTCCGTATTCCCTTCAAAATTTAAAATAATGCCCCGTCAGTGCTTGAAGTAGTAGTCGATACAGATGGCCGTGACTGTGACGTAGCCACACTTGCCACACATATGATTTCAAGGGACAAGTGACAAGCAGTACACTTAGCCAACGAGCAGTAAAATTGAACGAAAACTGACCTCATCTTGTACGGATATATATGTTATCATAGAGAAGAGAGTCTATAGGAAGGCCCATACACTTAAGTGTTCGAAACAAAAAGAAAGATTAGGCTGTAATAGCTGTCTATTTGTGAGCATTACTTTCCGTCTGGCTTCTCAATGGCCCCGTCCACTTTATGAGTAAGCCCAGAGTATTAAAGTTGAAATCAAGGATCCCTCCCCTATATTCTCATTATAGCCAAATCTGTACAGTACATGAATTTTTCCAGATTTTTGTATTTTACTTCTCTCTCTCTCTCTCTCTTACATTTGTGCTACAAACGGATATTGACTCTCGTAACTGAGTTTCCTCTCTCGTATATAAATTGCTGGAAAAGGTATAAACTCTGGCAGTTGCAGTTGTGGCGTAATAAATTCACACATACATGGCAAGTCATTTTACGAACTTCCAGCCGTAAAATATGTCACTTGATCGGCTACATTCTGGGGGAATAAGGAGTAGTGGCGGGGCGTGAGTACTATCAGTCGTGGCTCAGTCACTCTCTCTTGGCTGAAGAGCTGAATCTGGTTTATGAGGAAAATGATATAAAATTCCAAAGATGGAAATGGCCCGCTGTTTGGAAAATTTATTTGTTTTATACTTCTCCCACTCAGACTCCCCATTTATTTCTATGGATTTATTTTCTTCGCTAAAAGTCTTCATAAATGAAATGGTAACGTAGACTGTGTACAGAATATGTGGTCGAAGTCTAGCCGCGTCGTGCCCGACACTTTGCCAAGAGAAACGAGCTAAGGCCATCATCATCGGCACTATGAGCTCATGCTTCATTACTACTACGTTCGCAAATCATTATTTTAGCCAGAGCTCTACTGTGTCATAGTTGTTGTTCTCTTCGGAACATTACATTAATTTTGACACGACTTGACAGTCCTAAGAGAAAGTACACCTAACTAAACCTCTCGTGCAAAGCTCGTTAAGACTAATAAGAGTTTTGTTTGATTGGGAGTTTTTTTGATTACTTGCCCTACGCACAATAGACAGTGCTGCGTTGGTTTCCTTCGCTTTCTTTAAGGATAATTCGATACTTTAATACAAGGGGAACTAGCAGATTGTTTTAACATTTTATAACGGAAGCATTTCTTATATTTTGCATAGCTTTTTGTCCGGAAGGAGGACGGCTTTGGTGGAATTCCATGGATATTTGTTTACATTAAGTATTCATAGTTTTGTAGGGAGAAAATAACCCGGATTTTGAAATGATGAGGGAGCTTTCCATGCCGTGCAGGCTTCTTATCAGTGGGCACTGGATATAAAGGTGCCCGCGACGAATCCACAGCGGGGGTTGACTGGCTGCTTAGGCAAGGAAATTCATGGAAGGCACATGCATATTATGGCAGCTGTTACGCCGTGGTTCCACTTTAACTTCGTGCTTCGAATTTATGAAATTCGTTTATGAGTTGTATGTACATTTAGACTTTTGTTGCATACAACGTAGTTTATTTGCAAATCCTGAAATAGTTCACAGATCATGCTACGACGATTTTAAAGATCCTCTCACTCTCAATAAATTTTCTCCTTTTTGGACCATAGAATAAATTTTTAAGGGGTTGCAAACATCCACAATTTGAAACAGACAACAACAACAGCGACCGCTCATCTTGCGTGCCTGCAGAGAACGCAATGCAACACTAAGAAACATATTTGAAAGCTCAAAAAGCTGCTAAATCTTAATAATAGGAGTCAAGTCCAGCATTTCCTATTAATCTTGAGCACCCCGGGGGATCATAGAGGAAATAGTCGGTTAAAAATTTAGTTACTTTCACTCCAGTTTATCATCGACAGTCCCTCTCCTGTACAAAGGAAATGGCGGAGTCGATGGCTTCTTCTTCACACAAATACAGAATAAATGTGGAGATGGATCGTTTAGATAAAAGTAACATTTACTGTGGGACGATGGGGAACTTATCTGTAGTGCTAGAGAAATTTATTCAAATTTTTGAACATTCCTTGTAGTGTATGACGAACACAATTTGGTGGGAGAAAGTACCGAGCGGATCCAGCATCCCAGACCATTTCTTCCAGCACAGTGCAGTAGTAAAGCAATACAGTCTAAAAAACGTGCTTTTTGTAAAATAATCCCATTGCCATGCCAGTATAGTAGCTTCCGAAAATTAACTCTTCTTGGAAAAATTGTCTTGAAAATCCTCTTAAGGCAGCACGAGTCAGGAACAAAGCCGTGAGACTAATATTAATTTAAAGTTTAACATGACATAGCATACACGCACATACATTTCCACATTTGAATCTGTGAGAGAGGTTAGGACTTTGAAATTAAAAGCTATAATAATTACGAGTATGCATGGAAGCTGTAGCTCAGGAACTTTTCTAGCATGTCCTCAATTCCGATGGGGAAGATTGCTGGCTGTTCGAATTAAAAGGTTGTGTGTGCTCGCATGTGTCATTAGAGGGGAGCGATTATATAATTATTACACTGTGCACAGAGATACAAGGCCTCGTTACATAGTGCCCTATTTCGGGTGACAGTCTGTCAGGAGGAAGAGCCACGCGTGTGGTGTACGAAGCAAAAGAGTTAGTTGACGGCACAGCTGCTCCGCATCTTCGCTGTAACCGCGGAAAACATCTTCGGCTCTCTCGGTTTTATTTGTTCACTGTACGTATGGAGGCCTACAGTCTATAGACAGCTTCCGAACAGTCAGGACTCATGTATAGATTTCCATTGTAGGACGAGTGCGACTGACAGTTAGCCTCCACGCTAAATAATGTAAAGGTATGAGCTCGAGACGAGAAGACGGGTGAGGGAGTGGTGCTTAGTCAGTGTGAAGATTATGGTATTTGGATTTGGACTCAAGAAGAAACACATTATTATCTGCGTGCCTCAGTGAACCTCGACTCTGTTCTAAGCTGATGCGGGTAGAAAAATACAGTTGGATCGGCCCTTGGAAAGGACGCATGTATTGAAATTGAAATTGAAAAGGAACGAGGGAAGAAATGGGAAACTCAGTGTTATTCAAGCCTCATTCTTATTCATTGGTTGCTCCAATTTTAAAGTGGATGACTCTCTACAGTCTTATTTTAACTCGACTTCTTCTTTACGAGCACCCCTCCAAGTCTATACATATGCACATGTAATTAGTTCCCCACAATTTTCAGCTGAGAATGGAGATGCTGGAAAATAATATGATGTGTAATCGAAAACAATTTTAACCTCGGTTACGTCATTCACGACGGAGACGGATTTTATCCCGAAACAATACATTAAATACATATTATTACATTTAATTTCACACTAACTATAATGGACAGAATTAGAACTTGCATTTACATGTATTTTGAATAGGCATAGAACCATTAACCATTGGACTACTTCCCTACTTTCATCTTGCCAAATGGTCAGTTGAGAGAAGAACCGGTTTGAAGGACCAAAAAGAACTGATAGAACAGTTCGATTAAAAAAGGATAGTGTGGAAAGAAAACTAGGCTAAGTGTCTCTTTTACCAATGAGAATGTTTCGTATTTTGACAATTTTCAGGAATTAACCAGAAATTACGATAAGATTTTACAACTAAATCTCGGCTCGCATCTGAGTTAATTTATTTTTTCTAGTGTCAACATTGTATTTGCATCTGATCTGTAGTTCTGTATTGCTAATCAAATTATAGCCGTCTAGTCAGTTTTGTCAGTAAGTTTTACACTTGTTTATCGTAATTACATTGAATCAACATTCATAACATTAATAAATTAAAAGATACAACAAAGAACTAACCGTATTATGTATTATTGAAGCCGTGATACCACTGGCTGAGCTCAAAAAAATTGTATAGGCTACGTAGTAAGTAGTAACTTACTTTCAAAGCAAGGGTACAATCATTTTCAACTGAACTATAGTAATTTGGTCAGTTATCACTCATGCTCATTACAAATAGCATGGAACTGAAGAAACTGCTAATTGTAGGTACATTTTAGTGCGAAATACTTTTTGTTTTAAAAAAATATCAAACTGAGAAAGATTTTCATTAATCTGAATAATGCAATAGGTAGATGAATATATTTGTCTACCCTAGCTATACTTTATGTACATATATTCGGATATATTTGGACAGTAGTTGATCGAATAAACAATAAATACATCAACTGACCTTCTTTCATGCTTGTATCACTACAATCACGCTAGGATGTATGTACTTCCTGTAGCCAAGGACCATAATGGCTGGAGTGAAACTGTTGAAACCCTTGTTACTCATAATAAGAAAAGAAAAGCACCTAAATATGTACATATTTCTATGCATGCATCTTTACTACCCACAGTGAATGCATCTATCCATCCATTCTTTCCGCCACTGTCCCAACACTGGTACTGGGTAAACACTCTTTCTATCTTTGTCCTCGTTGTTGGAGGTCTCTAAGCCCTATGTACTCTGCACTCTCATTTTCACCTTAAACCTCTCAGACAATTTTAAATCACTTTTTGTCACATGTTAGATGCTCGAGAAAATGTGCAAAAAAAAACTCTTTCAACTCCCAACCTTTTTTCATGCAAGAGACTAGAACGTCATAAATCTTTCAACGAACGATACTCATTCAGTTCGTGGATTTGACCTCGACGTCAATTTAGCCTTCTTATTTATGAACTCCACACCGGCAAGAGAGAGAGAGAGAGAGGGAAAAACTCCTGTGTTTACTCTCCTTTGTGGTAGTTCCAAGACCTTTGTGGTTATTTATTTTATAGTGAGAGTAGTGTATCCTTTGATACATCGACAGTCTTTCTTTATAGTCGTGTCATGCTCTCATTTCCGTGCGGTGGGTGCATAGTTTGTGTGCTTTCCCTCTTCCACAAGATGATGCTACGATCACTAAACAAGTCGGTAAGACAGTATAAACAAACCTTTTCTCAGAGATTGCACCAGAGTATCTCTCGGTAAAATATGCATAGATATAGAAGCATACAATTAAGCTAACAATAACAAGATACCCGTTGAGGATATTAAAGGATGTAATCCATTTTGTTTCTGCCCCTCTCCTTTAAGATATGGAAAGCTTTTTACCTGTCGTCCAAAAGCCTCCTGATTTTTGGTGTGAGTGATGGGAGCTAAGTAAGTATACAGCATGGCGTGGTGCTATCCACAAGGAAAAGCACTGGGACAGAAACGCTATCACCTTGCAGAGTAGTAGCAGCCGCACTCACTGTGCCAATAAGTACCAAGCAAGTGCGGTGACGGTGTCATACTGTGTATGTATGAAGAAGTGAAATCTGCTTCAGCGTAAAATGTGAGGAAACCCTTAAAACAGCAAGAATGAAATCTCTTGAAAAAAAATTGATGGGAGGCGAGTATATTGTATTATCAGCTCGCATTTATCACGTTGGCAGAACGTAAACGAAATGAAATTGGTATTATCGTTGAGAGCGTTGAGGTGAGGATAGAATCCACCACTAAAAAAAATCCAGCTCACGGAGCGAACAATTTCACTATCATTTCCAACTTCCAACGTGCCCAAGGATAATATCCCATATTTATGGTCCATTGGACTTACATGCATAGAAATAATATGTGTCTATACAGTACTAGATATACCTATATGTACGTCTTTATCTGTTTCTGTGGGCATGAAATCTTAATGGACATCTTCCAAAAATATAATGCTCCGGAACTCCCGTATAGCCGTATAGTCATAGTCCAAGGCTTGGTGTACACAGTACACAGGGTCATGATCAGCCTGCACCATACAGATTTCCAATGTAAAAGTAGTAGTAAGCACACAATTTGTATTAAATTATTGACTCCATTTCCTTATCGACTTTGAGGCAATCGGGGGCGTAAAAGGTTTGAAACCAGGACAAAAGTGTCTGTGCTCACAATCACGTATGAATGTGAGCTCACGCACCCAGTCGCGACTAGGCCACGGAAAATTCAAAAGGAATTTTTATTTCCCTAGATTTAATTCCGCTATTTCAAGTGAATGCCTACAGAACTTTCCTCGTTACTTCCTCTTCCTTCCGTTTCCTCATAAAGTTAGCAGTCTTTTAGCTCAAACAGGTTCTCACTGGAACGTTATGTATTTATGAGGCTATGCTCGGGCAGGCTACCTCGGAGGTTCCTCGTCTCCATCCTCCGCATAAATAAACTAAGCAAGGCGTAAATTTCCAAGAAAATCCTCTTTGTCATCCCTGATGCCATGAGTTGAGTCACTTAATTAGAGCGGAGGAGGAAGAGTTTGCCATAATAATATATACCGGAGTGGCAGTACACGTCTAGGGCGGACACAAAAGAATTGGCCAAGATATACAGAGAGGAAAGATGAAGTATGATGGAGCCTACCACAAAGGTATACTATAATGGGACCCGGAGTATAAAAGCCAACCAACTTTCAGTCATTCATCCTTGCTCACCATGTGCTTCGAGAAATCCAGAGCCAAGTAGTGTCTAAGATATGAATTCACTATAATTTCCAGAGCCACCACACACACATCTGTACAATGGAGTATCTATATCTAATTATATAGCGGAAGAGCTTTACATTTCAATACATAGTGGTTCTGACAGGGCAGCTCCATGGAACTAGATGTGTATCGTGGGTGAAGAAGCAGTATGGCGTAAGTCCAGTGTCCCCATAATGTCATTTTGACGTAAGGGACAGCAATCTACTTTTATACCTGCTTTTGTTTTTACAAAATGCGTAAATACCCCTTTAACACTTTTTTAAAAAATAAGTGAAAGTAGCATTTGCACTTTTTAAAAATATGCAAAGACTGATTTGTGCACTTTCCAAAAATAGCTAAACTGGAATTTACACTTTTCGAAAATAGTAGAACTAGGATTTACCCTATTTTAAAAAGTAAAACTGCTATTTGGCTATTTTGAAAATACTACAACTGGCACTTACACTTTCCAAAAATACAAAAATTGGTATTTATGCTTATTTCTTTAAAACATGTGTGCAAGTAGTATTCACAAACATTTAAAAACATAGATAAAGACCTGATTGTTGAGATTACCTTAAGGTCTTGCGTGAGAATGGTTTTAATCGGTGACTGGACTTAGGCCCCAATGCTCCTTCATCATCACCCATGATATGCATAGTTCCCACCAAGGAAGATCATAGGAGCGAGAACGGCGGTTGGCATTATAGGTAATGCTGATGGTGTATGAGTGAAAAGAAAATGATGGGAAAGAAAAGAGTGAGCCAAGACCAAGAGTTTCGAGCCAGAGAGCGAAGGGGAATTCTGTGGAGATTCTGCTCTGCTCGATTCCACTCAACTCAACGGCCCCAACTCAGCTCCATCAGAGTACTTCGAGACAGACAGGCACAGTGCATCATGGGATGGTGTGTGTAGTCTAAGAATCTATATAATGTTCCTGCCGGTCCTCCTCGTCGTATCGTAACTTGAGTCTTTGGACGTCTTCAGCTTTAAGTAAATCTACTACAAACTACAACATTGAACTTGCTGCAGTCGGTCCTCTGGCCTCGAGTGACGTTCCAGGAAGAGGCAGTGAAAGTCTCCCATTTCAATTTCCATACAATCCATCCTCACTAGATTATTCCTCGTGTGAGTTCCAAAGGGGAACCATTTTTCATTATCTCGTCATCGTGTCTTGTCACTCTGCTCTGTACTGTCCGGTGTGAAACTCAAATACTGTGAGGAGGCTCCCTTTATTTAGCCCATGTGCTTTCACTCTCCTTCTTACAAGCTTACATAGGTTATCCCTATTACATAATGTAAATATATTCAGTCCTCACTTCCTCTGTGTGCGTAAGGCTACAATATTCTGGAGATCAAAATACGCTCGTACAACACGCAGACATGGCACGGCAAAAAAAGGTACAAAGGGAAAGTCCTTCCTCAATGAACCATTCTCCACCCTTGTGCAACGCAGTATGAGTGTGTGGAGATAAAATAACTGCCTAATCCATGTGAAGAAAGTACATTCCCGGTGGTGGGTTGTTATGATATGAATCCTCGTAACATTACCTCAACTGCTCCATTCGCACCATTCACCCACTTTCTGATTTCCTACAAGCCTTTCCCAAGTCCTAGAAAGGGAAAACACCATCAGTTTGAGGCCCAAGCTATACAAAAAAGTAATAAGCTGCTTTACAACTTCTGTCATCTACTCTAAAAAACATTTTATCTTTCATTCGTACATTCCCCAGTGCAGTTGTTGTGCAAAGGAAAAGGACATTTTACACAATGTAAAAGGAAAATGTACATTTTAATGAATTGAATTTGTATTCGTGTGGTTTTACAAGAATTTATTAAGTGCAAACGTCAGTTTGTAAACTTGTACATCCATCCTGATTATTTTATGAATTATTGCAAGTGAAAGTAACGGGAGAAGATAAATGTGACGCTTCAATTTAAAAGGATAACATTTACATTGGTACATGTCCCTGTCGTTCCTTGAGAGTTAGTTGTGTGGACTTTCTAATATGTGCCGGTTCGTCTTGTGAGGGAGAAAGTTGATTGTCTCTAGACTAAAAAGACTGAAAGAGTAGACATTTCTGAGGTGAGTGGTGGAAGGAGTGGCAGGTCCCGTCGTACTCTGGCGACTCCTCTCCTCCTCAGCTTCCCTTCACTTCCCTCCCAAAGACTTACTCTCCGAGTTGAAGAAAATGACTTAAATTTCCATCCACACTCGGCTCACACATACCTCCGCACATAGCTCTTTGAGGGAGTTTACATTTGTACTGATATTGGATCTTGACACGCACCTCAGCCAGTATGTCTACCTACACACAATGTCATTAGGAGAGAGCGGCGGAGAAGGAGTGAGAAGGGAGTCGAGTCGACGAGGAGGACGAAAGGAGCCCGGAGAGAGAGAAGGATTAGTGGCAGGATGTATTCCAGGAAGGCATCTTAAGGCTCGTCCCTCGAAATTCGAGTAATTCAAAACTGCTTTAATTACATCTGTGAGGACGTTAGTGGTAAAAGTTGGAGTGGAGCGGAACTAGGACTTTCTCTCGGCAGTCTTCCCCACCTTCTTGTTCTCCCTTGATGGGGATTTATCATGGGAGCCCTACTTCCTATTTAAATAGTTGTTCCTTCCATTCCCCAGCCAATTACCTGTAATTGTAGTTGTAACTGTAATTATTATTTGAGAGATGTTTTCCCCTCCCAACCCAGCATTCTCTCGCCCTGCCGCTCTACCTCATGAAAAAACAATTTTACTTTCACTCCTTTCACCCAGAAACTTTCTCCCTACCTACCCTTTATAGTTCTTTGTTAATTTGAAGTGGTCCTTAGCCTGGGAGAACAATAGTATAAATATTAAATTCTTATCGTTTTGTGATCCATGAGTGAGTGAAATGAGATTTAAATTAAAAAGTGTGCTAATTACTTCAAGTGTTAGTGAGGGAGGTAGTGCGTGTATGTAGACTCTATTAAATTTGGAGCGAAGGAAGTGTGCCCTTGCTGTGGGATGAAGTGTCGTGTGTGTGTGTGTGTTTCTTAGCTACTTACTCCGGATTAGTAGTTTACTCGTATGTACCATGTCAACTTTTCGTAATCAATTAATGTAGCTCGTAAAGAGAAGTAGTACAAGCGTCGGGAAGAAGAGTAGTGGAGCGGGCCGTGAGAGTGTTTCGAGCTGAGAAAATAAAGTAGAGTGGCAGTGATGCATTTTCAAATAAACCGAATTAACTGAATCAACATGTGTTTCCAGTTCCATAGTTGGAGCGTACATACATGCATTGTATCTATATATAGCTTTGCATTCCATTTCCATTTATAAAACATGTCATATGGCCCACACGGTTACTTTGAGTTTTGTGGTTTGCAATAAAACATTGTCAGGAAAGTTCTGCCGGCTGAGCTCATCGTGAAAGAGGGAGTTAGAGTTGTGAGACTATTGTAGTACTGAACTACAGCTTGATACTTGTCGACGGAAGGAAATCGAACTGGCTTTTTAAATTTGCATAAAACCAATCAGGGGGGCTCCAGCTATTTCATATGTTTCCCTTGGAATTCATTGAAAATTGAGCTGAGACTATAGAAAAAGTTTTGAGTTTGTCTTCCCCGTGAATTATAGATCTGTCAGGGAGGGATTTACTGTGGTAAAAGACACACACAATCAAATTATCCCAGCTCTGTACCACTCCTCTTGTACTCTAGTGTAGTGTGATGTTGAAAGAATTTGTCTCTATGTGCATAAAATATTTATGAGATTCCCTATATGTTCTCGCAACTTTGGAGCGTTTACGATTTTTTGTGCGTGAATAAATCCAAGTGAGGATTGAGTACAGATTACTGATATAGGGGGCAGGATTGAAAAGCAAGTTGTTAAAATTTTGAGAAGTGTGAATACTTTTAAAAGTTCTTCGATGTTGTCCCTCATATATATGTATATAGGCATTCATTGATATCGCTGTGTAGTTTTGAATGGGGCACAAAGGGATGATTGAACTGGACTTACAGTGTGCGCTTTTTACTTTGAAATTTTTCAGTGACCGCTCAGTTTTATTCAGTGTACGTTTGAATTTGTTACTTACTCAAAATTTACAAAACGTATCTAATGTGGGATTAGTATAAGGACAGTGTTTGGACCTAATTTAGAATAAAAGTGAGTTGAATGGTGGGTACATGTCTAACACTGCTACCGAAAAAAATGTATGGAGCCCAATATCATTGTGCTAATATTTGAGACTGAACTACAGAGAGTGTCGACATAAATCTACTTGATGTGTAATAAAGATGACTGGAGACAATCTACGGGGTAGAAACTCTTCGTTCTTGCATTTGTCTTGGACGTTGTTGCTGTCAGCATGTAGAGGATTGATCCAGAGACTATTCCTGGAGTACATTGAATTTTCCCTTGACAGTAAGCAGTGTGAGACAGAAATAGGAGCGGAGATCTCCCATTGCCTCACCCCATCAATGGAAAGGAACTTACAGGGCGAGGATAAACTTAAAGTCAATAAAAAATCAACGACAGAAAAGAAAATCAAATTGGAAACTTTCACTCTTGTATTTGGCCCTGAATCCCTTTGGAAAGGAAAAGGAAGGGAATCGATTTTGTACTGTGTTCTCACATCCCACCACCGCATCAACCACCACCACTACTACTACTACTACTATTACTTTCACTCCACTTCCAGGACTGGTGATGATGGTGAAAATGATAACGTAGACCCCTTCAAAGTGTCAGTGTCACCTTATTGGTTTAAACTCTGTCTCATACATCCCTTTGAACTTGGCCCACATCAACACTTTCAACCCTCTATCAAGTTCAATCAATTCAGTGTCGAACTCGTCCTAGTCTTTTGTTTTACTTGTAAGCCTTTATATATTCTATTATACTCCTATATATTTTACTAGCAAACCAAGAAGCGATACTAATTTTATCACCAGTAGTATACCTAAGGCCCAAGTATATAGATATCGTATTGTAAGAACTTGGTTGTAATTTTCCTCTGTATTTTTACAGCACATTTTGATTGGCATTCCGTTCAACAGTTTTTAAGTTTTTAGAAAGTAATTTCACACTGTAACCACACAATCTTTTTTCGTTGGTAAAGAAGCATTATGAAGTTAATTTGTGATGTACCTACTTTCACCGTCTGCTTAGTTTCATTTTGAAGAATTAATTTTTTACCTAGGTACCTGTGTTTACCAAAGGTGAAAATGCTTCTCATTTTATACAAAGTGTAACGGTCGCATTTAAAAAAAAGCCGTACATTCATTATTTAAGCTTTTTCAAAGTTTGTCAAAGCTCTGCAAAATTTGTAAATACGCTTTTCAAAAACAGCAAAAAATTATATCTGCTTTTTGAAATGTATAAAACTGGTATTTCTTCTTCTTGAAACCTGTCAAAATTGTTTACGAAGTTTTGAAAATATTTAAAAGTTGTATTCGAACTCTTTTAAATATGAAAAACTGTTACTTACACTTTTTAAAAGTTGTGTATACCTTTATGAAGCATGTAATAAGGGGTTTGTAAATTGTTCTTAAACATACAAAAACTTGATTGTTTGGATTTGAACTGTCAAAACGAGATTACAGGGACGCACGATTCACTTGCGTCACAAGTAAAACGTCCATGTGGCCTCTAGATTTACTCCACAATGCGTCTCCACCGACGATATACATGATCAATGGATAGAATTAAGACACTGATGCTAATAGGTAGTTGGAAGATTTAATTGTCATTGATTGCGGGTGGTGTGACGAATGACGGGTATTCATAAACATGGGACGTTCGTTCCTTGAAATTCGGGATGGTGTGAAAGGAAGCACGTGTGCACTGATTAAAGGAGCGCCAAGCACTTGGCAAATGTCATGAGTGTGAAAGTGAGAAGAATCATCCCCATTGCATAATATTAGTCTTTTCTCCCATGACGACAATATTTCTCGACATAAGGCATTTGCATGCAACGGGAATAATTATTTCATTTTACGCACGCAAGCTCCGCTTCATGCAAATTAAGTGATATCAAGTGGGACGTGTGAAGACGGAAGCGGCTCTTGAGGCTCTCATTTGTATGATCCCGTAGTTCCAAACTCATCACACGCTCAGCCGCCGTCCCCGTCCTATCCCTAAAGACACTAGTATACAGATGCGACTCAAAAATTTTAATTCAAATTATTTCATTGCTCTCTGCGTGACACTGTCACTGACGCACTCAGATCTGGACAGCACTCCTCCTTTTGACTGTTATGAGAGATGATTATGGAGGAAGTCAGTCATTTATTCATTCATGAATTACCCTAGAGTTTTAATTCTTGCGCTATTAAGGATTACAGGTTATTTACCGTAGCGTGGCTACTCCGGTAATCCTGAATCGTGTCAGTGGAATTAAAATTATGTGTACACAAATTGTAGCGCACGTGCGGCGGAAGGGTTTTGTGAGTTTTGTGAGTAAACAAAATTAAAATTGCATTCCAGTTCTTAAAATATTTACATAATCAGTGGCTCAGAGCAATCAAATCAAAATACATACATTCGGGTAGAATGTCACGTCAAATTTACTGTACCTGGTCGTATGCTTTGGCTATGGACGAGTTTTAAACGTGGGCGACTAATAGCTGAGTGTGTCCAGGACTAGTCAAATGGTCAGTCGTCCAAAAGTCGTGTGGTCGTTCGGCCGGGGAATCCACCATACTAAAATTGAATGGGAAGGCATAAGTTGGACAAGGACAGGGACATAATAGTTTTTGACGTGTGACAGCTGTCGCGGTGTTGTTTATAGACGTAATCCGAGATTACTGTGTACACTAAAATTCCCCTCCTATTCCCGTATAAAAATGACAATCATCCATGTTCTACTTTCACTCCAGCAAATAATCCACATGACTTCAAATCGTGTGGAACGTGAAATCAAAGTTTCCTGCAAACACCAACACTTTTGAGAGAAAACATTATGTCAATGGAATCCATAGTTATTGAGCGGAGAGAAGCCTCTGTCATAAATTTCCTCAGCTTGTTGGTAGTAAACGGACGGGATTCCCAGTTCAATTCCACCAAATCTCCACGTTGAGTCTCAAGTACGACGCTAGCTCTAACGCCCCCTTTGTATTTCAGCTCCGGATCCAAAAGCAGATCATATCTTCCTCAAGTAGCAGTGTTTTCATCTGTATCTTTCTCTATATAGGTTTTATGAATGAATGGGAGTTGTAACGATGAGGGAAGCTGGTCGATATTGTGAAAGCGATTGACAAGGCGATGGGAGAAAAAAGGCTAGAATTTCCGTTTCGGTTTCGGCTTCGGCTTACGTTCACGTTCATGACTGGGCTTGTACGAACCATCTCCTCATCATCTGCCCGTCAGTTAGATTTCCGATCATTACCTCGGGACGGATGAGTGGTTTTAGATGCTGGGCTGTAAAAGCTCACTTAGCATAATACACTTCGCGTGGGCATCCATTCCCCTGTCCATCTCCGTCAAGATGACTTCCAAGACTCATCTCATTTGATCAGTTTCAATTTATTCTCGGCTCCACAAGTATCTGTAGGCCCGGTGTAGTTCCATGGCAAATGGTTATCGTTTGGACTATGAGAGAAAATGTAAATAAAATTAGTACTGCTAGTCGCTGTAGGGGAATCCTTCAACGTGTAGGACTGAATTTACATTATGTGACAAGTTTTCTCCTTTTAGGTGGGAAATGTTGAGGGACCGCAAGTAGAAAACTAGGGAAGCCCCTCAGCATTGCCTTCCTCCCCCGTCTACCTACCTACCATCTCTACCTGTCGGCTAATCGGTGGTGGATTTTTCTCAAAACTTTCATCTATCAAAGCTTGATGTGTTTATGGCACTTGAGAAAGGAGTATATGTGTAGATAATTATATGCTTGGGATATTTCACTGTTTGTGATTTAGATGTTAGGAAAGCATCTGAACCGTTGTTACTCAAATGCAAATAAATCTCGGGGAAACCTCCCAGTCAATTTCTGTGAGTAGGAGAGTTAGAGTTGGAGAACATAAACAACTGGGATTGACTCCGCACATGCACTTTTCAGAATGACGACTAAAAATTCACTTCTTTAATCTGGACTAATTGCATAAATTCTTGACTTTCCATGCAAACTTTTACTTTTAATGCGTAGGCTCTGCTCTAGTATACTTCGGCTCGGAGAGTCATGGGTGGTCATGCACATAAATCGACCGCCGTGAAATAGTATGAAATGTAACGACGAAATCCTGTACGTACATGCACCCTTAACTATGTAGACATACAGACATGGCAACTTTTAATTTTTGTTTGTCACGCAGCAAAACATTATACAAGAACCACCCAGCCTTTTAAAAGACAAGTTTGAGCTTGAGTTGAGGCGGAAAATATTTCCTTTTATGTTTTGTACAAGCGAGGCTACAAAATATGGATTTAGAGCTCTCCTTGGTAACACAACTTAAGGGACAGGGCGAGAGCCTTGTCATTGTTCCGTCTCGTACTAACTTTTGCTGGCATCCAAACACCAGAATTTGGAAACTCATACGAGCTTCGTTTTTCATTCCGACTTGGCGTTATCAGTTCTTGTGGTGAGATTTCCCTCTGAATATTAAAACAATGAAGGAACTATTAATTTCGTAATGTATGATCCAATGTATGAATCTTTAATTCACAACCAGCGGAAACCAGTGCCAGAGACTCAGTATCAGAAAATTGAGTACGTAAAATATAACCAACGTGGGTAGGTGGGTAGGTCCCTAGGTACTTTAACTTGAACAACTTGACTAGGCATTCATGGGGACAAGCTAACAAACAACCAAACAAGGAAACAAAACAATTGAAACGGACCATGGAAATAAATTCATAGTTGGCATATCTAATATCTTCTTAAAGTATCTCGTACTGTATTACGTGGACTGAGCAGTAGAAAGTGAATCAAGTCCCATTTAACTCCACACACCGCAGGAACACGTGAAATATAACGCTTCGCACTGTGCTTTGTATACAGACTGGAATCTTGACTCGAAAATCGAAATCCTTAGGTAATGACCATATCTAAGAATCATTTCATTAGGTATTCTGGTGGGCGTGGTTTCATCACATGTACAATCTTATCAGTATTCCTTCAAGCTCAACATTATTGTACTTTCTTAAGCCAAACCAAAGCCAAGGCAACATTAGCCCCATGATTATTAGCTGTATGGCTGGGGAAATTTTGCCTGCACACTAAAAAACTTTTCCATCTAGTCGATCCTATCTATTTTCTCTCTCACTCTCTCGAAACAAAAAAATTGAAATTCCAAACTTAAAATCTTGTAAAGTCATTACGTGTGAGTTCAGTACAGGCGCTATGAGGGCAGGGAGTTTTGGGATAATATTAGAATTTTAGGGCTTTTCAGTAGTGTCATCAAAAGTTGGAGTTTTTTAAGGATATTTTGTTTTGAACTGCACAAGATTAGTCTGCCCTGGTCGCTTCTGGTGTCACACAATCAAGTTAAGATTAGGGCCTATGCGTGTAGCGAAGGCGTACTATCGGGAATGTTTCCAAAGTTAATGCATAGCTAGTACGCAACCATCGACTACTCCCAGCCGCGTGTGCACAAATATTGGGAGTCAAAAGAGGCATATGTACAGTCATTAGGTATATCTGTACTTACACAATTCTGCGTATAATCTTACTGCGCTCACTCCAGTCTCAAATTACAGTCATAAAAATTGAGCGCAAAGTAAATTACAGTCAGCATTGCTAACCATAGCCATACTCTCCTTGGGCGCTTTCCTCATGAAATTTCTAGCTCTCCGGGAAATAGCTGTTGAGCGTGCTCTGTGAAGAAAGTCATTGGGATATGTTCTATAAGAATAATATAGTAATATTAATTTCCTTATTGTTTTCATCCTCGTCAATAACACTATTTACAGCAATGAATCCTATGCTTTTACGTCCGAGACGCCGGGTTGTATTTTATTGTTAAGTTTCACAAGGGAAAGAAAAACAGAAGATTTCATAGTTCCTAATGATGCATGCCGTGGGAAAGGAATCATTGTGGAGTAAGTCTAACTTCTCCATAATGTGCGGTTGGTCTAACAAGTTAGTTCCAACAATGAACACTTGTACCTCTATTTCCTCAAAAAATGTGTTGAGCCACTACTTGTAAGCACTTTTTGTGCTGTATTGTTTTACTGTTGAAAAGTGTAAACGTCAATCCCACTTTTACACATTCAAAAAAGTTCAAATCCTACTTTCGCTTATTTTAATAAGTGAAAGTACCATTTGTACTATTTTTGAAAAAAGCGTAAATCCCACTTTTACAAATTCAAAAAAAGGTCAAACACTATTTTCAATTAGTTTTTAAAAGTGTAAATACCATTTTTACCATTCTTGAAAAAAGCAAAACACCAGTTTTGCTTATTTTAAAAAGTGCACAAATCAGTTATATATTTATTATATTTATATGTATGCTACTTTCACTCATTTTTGAAAAAGTGTAAATACTGATTTTAAAATTGTACTTGCGTAGCAATGCAATGCTTTGACTTACTCCACAATTCTTCTCCATTGACGATATGCTTTTCCAAGTGTAAGGATCAGCCCCCTGGGCCCTGCATCATGAACAAGTTCGACGAAGCAAGGCGTGTTCCAAAATTAAGACCCGAGTATTTTGTATTGGTTGTTGAGCCAGCCAAATTCATAGTTGTAAATGTTTGTACAGGCCTCATAGACTCAGGTAGAAATAGCTTGTTTTTAAGAGCAGTTGTATATGTGTATGCGATAGCCATCGTTTGTTTTTTTAAGATTACGATCACTATATAGACCAAGTAAAAGTAAATAATTGCTCCCATGCCATGTAGCAAGTAGCTCCGTACCAGTGCAGTGCAGAGCAGAGGCAGTCAGCAAGTGTGTGTGTGTGTGTGTGAACATGTTTTGAGCATAAAATGTTTCCATTTAGTAATCATAGCAAGCATGAGTACACCCATGTTTTTCAATTAATCAGACAAAAATTCTTTAGAGTCCCTCTCAGTTCGGATTTCCAAACAACGTGTCACTGGAAGAATGATGTTTAAAAATACTCTAAGACATGCACAGGGAACGAGAACTTATATGAGGGCCGTATAACCATGCAACTTACCTCTAGCACTACATACTGAAGTATTTAAAGCTCTTCCTTGAAGCTCTCCTCGTCTTGAATTGATTTTCCATTAGATCTTACTTGGAAGGAGGGAGCCTGGAAGCTAAAGCTTTTTCTTGAGACCCTGATCGCATCAATGTCGTATCAGTATGGCTTGATAATCAGTGTTGATAAAATTCCTGGTTCTTGAAACCTCCTTTAGCCCGGCTTCGGTTTACCGTCAAGTAAACAAGTGTCTATTGATTTTTATTCCTGAGCCGAAGAAAAGGATGTAAAAGCTTAATCAAGGAATTCAAGATCTTTTTTTTTCGTCAACATTACTTTTATCATTTATCCTATCAAGCCATTGATGCTCTGAATACGATTAACCTTGACAAAGATTTCTTTGATGTTTGGATCCTGCCTCCACATGTGTGTCCCATCATCGCCTGGTTTCTCCTTTCAACGTATGGCGCATTAAGCACAATTCCATTGGGGACGGGCTACTTGTACAAACTTGTGTGAAAGTGCTATGGGCAAAGTTTTGCTACAGAATTTCTTTTAAGAGTGCTCTTGATTGAATTGTATCAGTAATCAGCTTTAGTGTAAAAAATTGAAATATTGAAATATGACTGTGAGAGAGCACATATGGCCGACGCACTGTATAACATTTGCTAGAAACAAGAGCGATAAGGCATGACAGGACTTTTGTACAATGCTTTACATCAAAACACATAGTCACTTTATTACTTTTGAAGTTTTTGCCATGTACATAGCTCCGATATTTCCATTAGAGGAACATTTTATTGCTCGCAAGTGGTAAATTGGTGCAATTCACCTGAAGTATGTACTTCCGAGCCCCACTCCACATAATATGTATACATACTTGAGTAGGCAGCTACCTACATAACAAATGAGTAACAAAATCCCTTTGGAGTTTTATTATTGTAAGCCGTGCTGCGTAAAATGTTTATCGTGGAAAATTGTGAAACAAAACTTTTAATATCTCTAATGGGCAATAAAATTACAAACTTCCCCCTGATGTTGTACAGTTGTTCTAATTTAAGTTTATAAACGTCTTTTTTGATATTGAAAAACTGAAACCTGATGCTGGGCTCTGGGAGTCAGTCAGGTAAAGAGAGGGAAATGTTCCTCATACTTTTTGCAAAATGTACGCGCAATAATAGTAACTTGTGGCAGGGCCGTTACAGAATTCAGAGGAGAACTTGTGTATTTATTATACGGTAAAATGGTAGGGGCTCCTATAGGGATATACATACATATATACATCTGTACCTACGTTATGTGATGGATGACCGCCGAGCCCGGAACTGTCATTTTCCCGTGCAAAATTGAAATAGACTTGCCTGGTATAGCTAGCCGCCCTCCTGGGCCCTGTCAGCTTGCATTAATTCGTCACTTTCATTACATAGTACCTACCTACCCACTTAATCCTTGGCTTCTGATATTTCTTGGGAATAGTATTCTTCACGATGCAGCTTTAGTTCCGAGACCTTCCGTTTTCATTAATTATCTTCATTATAGCTGGAGCTGAAGCACACTCACCTATATTGGAATACCCTTCAGAATGCTCACAACTAAAACATCTGAGTACCCTTGATAATTACTAATTACGACGTGACAAAATCCCTTTGCATAGTGAATCCACCCACCAGCATGGTCTGTCATCCAATGCAATCTCACTGATATACATACATACATAGATTATATATTTCTTAATATAAAAGGGCATCAACAATGTTCTGTACCGTAACCGTAAAACGTAAGCCACAATGTAACTTTCCATCTAAAACTGAAAACCATTGTATTTTGAAAACCTGTTGCTTTAGCCTCATGCTCCCGTCTGGACTAGTCTTGTTTAGTTGTTTTGGGTCTGGGTTCCCCATCATTTATTTCATTATTATGAGTAGGGTAAATTAGCTAAAAATAACCCGGTCTACACTTCCCTTGGCTACGCTATAGAGCAGAGGTCTGCAGAGGGTTTAAGACAAACACAAAATACATGTAATCTAAACTCAACTACGAGAGATAAATTTGTACAAACAAAATTTCTAGGCCTAACACAATGTTGTTGACATACACCCATGTAATAACAGTACGATTACGTTACTTTGGAATTGGAACAAGTCGTAATGTCTTGAACTAAGAGAGGACCTAACACCTAACACCTAACCTTAGAATTTAGAATAGAAATCAAAAACGTTTTACCCAAATGTGTGCGATTGTGTGTGTGATTCAGTCACTTTATTCTATTCAGAAGTTACAACTATGTAAAGAGACAGTACAGTTCTTTTAAGGGAAATGTACCTATTTATGACTGACTCACTGGGACACACTTAATACTAATAGATACCGATTGAAGTATTGAAGATACACTTCTATTGACGTTCCAATCCAATAGAACTCCTCTTTAGCCCAGAGAGCAATGCAATGCCGAATTCGATAAGCATATTTGGTGGGCTATTGGCTGAGTTAATAATGGCTCATGGCTAGACTGTAAATAGAGAAATAGTTTAAAAATAGTGTTATTAAGTAGCAAATTGGGATGGTAGTAGGGAGAATGCTACTGAGTAAAATAAACAACTAATCGTAAGAGCAGGAGCGTAAGAAAAGAATAGTGAAGGCCTCGAAGTTGTAATACCATTGGGAAAATGTGACAGACTCAAGCTTGCGAGATCTCTACATAGGTAGGTACGTTCAGAGTGCAGTGCTACAGATAGTGGATGGGATGGGAAGTGAAGGACATGTGGACTGCTGAACGCAGACTCATCTTGAGAGAGCGAGAGAGAGAGCAAGTGACTGATGGGAAAAGGTTGTGGCTGTCAGTCAGAAGTACGGAAGAAATTCTCTCTATTCTCCCTCCTCCTTTGAATTGGACTTCATTCAACATTCACAACTTCTTTCTCACCTCCATTCCCTTGTTTTTCCTCCTCATAATTTCCCTACCTTTTCCTCTTAAGTATGTGCAGTAGTACATCCAGCCCTCCTTTCCATAACTTGGTATTCTGCTCTATTTTTTTACCTTTTTTCCCTACAATTGTCATGACCCCTCCAATGCAATGCAATGCAAGGCTCAACTCATTTCCCATCCAAGTCAGGCATACTACATACAAACTACACTGTACACTTTTTACTTTTTTTCCCAGCAGTGGCACAACGCAACGTCCGCCCGCTCTCAATTCCATCCATGCTTTTGTGTGTGTGTGTGCCCTCTTATGGAAATTCTGGGTGTAATAGATGTCCCATGTGCACTTTGTTAATATTAGAAGGTACGTGATGTCAAAGGTGAATTGAATTCGTATTATCATAAAAACTACAAAAGAGACGCGGCGATGTAAAATGTTATGATAATAGGCTTCCGAGTTTTATGGACATGAGGAGGTACTCTAGGTTGTAAAGGATTGATTTGCGCCCGTACGTCAGAGCTACGTACGTAAGATGTAGTTGTAAAGTGTAAAAGTAAGATTTTTAAGAATTCGGAAATTTGGATTTAGAGATGTGTCACATCACAGCACAGCACAGGAGAGAAGTATCTGCATCTTTTTTTTTGCGCTTCACTTGAGATTCTACGTAGAGACCAGAAGGATAGCTGCAGTCTGTAGTAGTTCTGTCCTTCCCTCAACGGAGACCCCGTTCAAATAATACTCCGAGACACAAATATAGGTACCTCTAGTACCACAGGTCTGGAACCTCGTGTCGGGATTACATTGTATGTAGTACAGGTATATAAAGTGTATCCTTACATACATACATTAATAGGTTAAAAATTCAAAGCATTTGTTCCTGGTACAGCATCTGATGCTACTAGGCTGAGACCATTAAAATATTCTATAGTGTAAGAATCGGTCTGGCATTTCTCTCAAAAATCATCAGCATCAAAAAATCCTGCCAGCAACACACCCCGTGGCAGTTTGTGTAGGTAGAAATGATCGAATTTCTCTGTGGAACCATAGCAGAAGGAAAACTATGTAACTGTGTATACAAAATCTATGTATGTCCAATTATTTTTTTCAGGGTTACTTTTCTTTTAGACTGAACAATAAGTAGGTACCTACGCTCTTCAGATTCCCGGTAGCAGGAAAACAGGGACAGTACTCGACTGTACAATACAATGTGAATTAAAAATTGTGTTTCTAATTTTGTATGCTGGTCGGGACTGCAGTGTAGTCCCCATCATCATTTTCATCATCATCACGAGTAACTATACATATAATGTTCAAGAATAGATGTGTACTGTCGTGCTTTCTAATTGCTAACCAAAGCCCGTCGCGTCAGACCATTTCAAAATTAATGAGAAGCAATCAAGTCAGGTCAAGTCAGTCAGGATCACATGGATTTCTCGTACCCGCCCTCCTTTCCTTTGGCCCGACTTACACTTACGTCTACAGGGAAACAAAAATGCAGATAAAGTTACTATGAATTCAGAAATGACTTTGTTTTCGTCTACATAGTACATTATAGACCGTTGGTACTGGCTTGGTCTCTGGTCTTTTTCTTGGTAGAGGCAATGCATGACAATAGTTTGCAGTTGGAACAATTATGGAAGAATGTCAAAGATTGACAAGGTACGGGCAACCATGGAAAACTGAGCATCTTCTTAGTGCTAGTGTTGCATTCTATTATTCTTCGGGGAGCGGAACTATTTTTAATACTTGTTGTATTTAATAATATTACATTAACTTACTTTACGCGTCTTTTGTCGACTTCTTTCAATAACAAACAGATGGTGCAGCTTTGGCGTATCATAATGGTGCAATACAACTTGATATTCCTTCCTCCAGGGTGGAACGATGGTATAATTACTCAAGAAATGGAAATAGTATACTCAATGGATTGTTAGTCACTACACACTCACCCAGTTTTATACGTCCAAACGGCAACAGGGAAGGAATGTGATGAAATCATAACGGTGAAATGTAGCGTGAGCACTTTCCTTGCTCAAAGTTGGTCGATTCGAGTGGAAGGAGACGAACAGACGAACATCCATCTGTTCAATTTGATTTCCATCTACATATAAGTAGTATACCTATAGGTATAACAATGTAGAACAGAGCTTTTGACGTATCTGTACTGATGAAATAATTGCTACTTCAGTTTCTAATCTCCTTGTGGTAATCGTAATTTCTACTTTGTCCTTTGCTAAGAAAATCTCCCCAATCGCAATCGGCAATCGAGCAATCGCCCAAAATGTAGTCGTAAACCATTTCTTTGGTGGTCTGCACAAGACGGACGAGAACTTACTGCTGTATACTTACCTATGTAAGTAGTACACGTAAGCAGAAGGGAAATTGGACAGTTGTTGGGAATATGTTCCATATCAATTCATACGGATTTGCATGGAAAAGCCATTTCATAAGTGTAGCGTGAGTCTGAGGTCAGGTTGCAATCACAGAGCAAAGGTGTCACCCACGGAAATAATGTTATGTGATGATTAGCATAATATTACCTATACTGTACACATGATGGATTGAGGAATGACGACGATAGCACAATCCAATGCGGTATTAACAATTATGCATTGAATTGGACACAGAAAACCAAAGCCAAGGGGACAGTTCAGTTATTACGAGATATAATGGATATTTTAGAGATAAAACATGTTGCGTTAGCTTCCTTGTTTACACTATTTTAAGATGTTTAAGTAAGTATCCTGCTTTACACTTTTACGACAAGATAGACATTAGGTTTTACACTTACAAACAAAAGGGTAGGTACCATTACAACATTTTTTTCTTGACTTTATGAAGGATCAGGAAATTCCTCCGTCGCTGCTGATAGAAGATATCGTGACGACAGTGCTTAAGAAATCAGCACAAATATGCATTCACCATTTATATTCGATTACATCGAGCAATTAGCCTCTTTAAGATTGATTTTATAACTTATATTGCAAATATAAACTTTTGTTTAAAACATTTCTGATACTGACGTATACTGAGTCCGTTGGGCTATCCTCATTGGAGGACAGTGATGGTTTTGTTAAAAAAGGTAAAGATCAAATTTACACTTCAAAATGGCACATATCGTGCGTTACACTTTCGAGCAGACTGATATTCTGTCTTGCATGTTCAAACAAAAGACTAGACATCATGTTTTGCACTTTGAGAAAGATAGATATCACTTTTTACGCTTTGAAAAAGACTGATATCATGTTTTACTCTTTCGAACAAAGGGGTACATCATGTTTTACACTTTCATGAACAAATTTAATGTTTGACAAACCCCGTGTACCCCTAAGATTCTACCTTGTTAAGCTTAAAGCATCGCCGTCGAGCGATTAGGCCTAACCCAAGCCTTCTGAGTTCTGACGTAATAGTTGGAATACCCCAAGGAAGTTTGTTGTTTGAATTGACTAGTAGGTACGTTCGGGAAGGAGCGTTCCCGTATGTACTGCACCCGTACTCCGTCTCCTTTCGGGTATCTAGTACATGGTTTTTGAATTGAGCTCCACATCTGTCCGCAAGTTCTTGACGGGAACATCGGAGTTGTATTTGTATCCACGGTTTACTTGACTTGGCTAGCAAACGTTGTTACTCCTGAACTACTACTCCACTCCACTCTCCTTCTTGCCACACGGCTTCCAAAGTTCCAAGTACAAGTACGCCGACTACCCCTTCCCTCGAAATGTTGATATTGTGTGTGGAGTTCTTTTCTGAGGAGCACCACGAAAGCTCTCCGGTCTGAGTGAACGGCACACGGTGTGAACGGTGAGGTTGGTTTTTTTATACGCGGAAAAAGTAAACCGTTCGGTTCACCTCAGCGAGTGAGTGAGTCAGTCAGTCAGTGAGTGAGTCCGTGAGTCGCTTGTCGCTTTGACTTGATTCTCACTACACACACACACACACGGCTCCCGCACACAACAACAAACCTAATCAAGGAGCACACATTCTTTCCAGTAATGACTCGCCCTACCCAGCAGTGCATAATCCATTCACGTAGAGCGAGCAAGGAGACGGAAGGAGACGGACAAGAAGACTTTATCATCTCTCAGTCTCATCTCCAGTCATCTAAATGCTCTGATTGTGTGCTCTTGTCTACCAACCCCCGGCTCCCAGTCCTTCCAGTCTGGAAGACCGACAGTTCCTCCTCCACTGGAGCTGAATCAACGGCAGTCCATTGAGTCCTTTGCACAGACTATGTCCCCCACAGGAAGGGAGCCTCACACATCAGTGGAACTCTCCTGTCCAAACTGATTCCATTAGAGACCATTACAGTGAGTGTCCTTTGGGAAGTTAGGATCAGTTATTAGAGCCACGTCAAGGCAATATGTTCCATTTCAACTGTAAGTCATTCAAGCAAAAGGAACTCATTGTGTAAAAAATAAAAAGTATATAAAGAAAAAAAGATCCTATCAAATTATCTGTAAAGCTTCCATTTTCCATCTCTCCATCTCATTTCGACTGCTATCAGTGATTTGGACGTGGATAAAGAGGGAAATAATAGTTGATTGGGAGACACAATGAGTTGATAATGGGTGGCTAAAGGTGGTTTCTGACTTCATCTTTTGTCATTTTGTGTGTGTGTTTGTCTGCTCAGGCGAAAGACTTGAGTCAATGGTGAACGGTGAGTACTGGTGACTATTATTAAATGCTATTAGAGGACGAATAGGATCAGAAATTGCAATTGTTCGTCTGGAGTAGTTGAGGGTCTCTCAACTATTTACCTTTGAGGATAAAGGTCTTGGTTCTAGAGCCACTCTTTCCCGGCGGTGCATTATTTTACATGTGAGGAGGGAAGCTACATTCATATGTACGTAAACTCGGCTTCACTCCAAACCCACACTTAAATCAGAGTCAACATTCTGCATTCTGCACTTTGAGATTTGAGAATCGGCATCGGCATCGGAATGTCATCATTCGGGGCTTGCAGTGTTATTTTCCTTTCCACCATCTCAAGCCTCTGGAATAAAATTAGTGTACTAAATGTCAACAATTTAAATTTGTGCAAGTAATACATATATGTATATTTATTTATATAAAATAGTGCGGCTAAATCCTTCACATTCAAGTGTGTATAGTTCTCAACGGGTTTGTGTTCGTGGTGTGTGTGCTACCTAAACATATTTTTATCCTACAGGAAGAAAGTGTACGCGACGATTGTTTTTATATTCGAGTTGATAGAATTTAAATATAGAAAAAAAAGGAGGAAAGGAGGAAGTGCTGATTCACAATTATACCTTAACTTGATGTACATTCCGAATTAAAATGGGAGGGACTAAATAGTATATTTTAAATACAAGTTTTTCCTAGAGAAAGAATACCAAAATATAAATATATTTAAAAAAAATAATTATTATTATAATAATAATTAAACATCATCCACTCGACAGTGTTTGAGTTTGAAAAGGGAAAGAGTTGAAGCGCGGAAATATTTGGTTAATTTTATTTAAAGTGTTACTGGTTGGCACTTACTGCTCTCGTTTTTTTTATGTACGTATAATCTCGGAAGTTGGATGGTGAAATAGACTTGGCTTCTTGTGGTGAGCTAAGCTGGAAAAGTTGACTGTTGGCAAGTCTACAAAAAAACAAAAGTGAGCTCTAAAGATTGTGACTACAAAAGGCAAGGAGGGACATTGTGCCTTGTGCCGTCGTGGAGAGACAAAACTGGATCATGCCGATGATTCCCCACTCCTTCCCTCTCTCTGTCACTTCCAGCTCCATTTTAAAGGGACTTAAATGGTTAAATTGGCAAACTACGTGACGTATTTCAAAGTTACTTTCGTAAGATTTCCTCAAAAATTTGATTCCGTGAGAAGTTCTTGTATATTTGGTGTGCCTGTGTGTGGGAGAGGGAGAGAGAGAGAGTGTGCCCGGGCGGGACGCTTGTCAATTGTCATTGGATTGAGTCACTAACCAAAGTTGATGTTCTTGGCCGACGCTCTAATTGCTCCACCATTGTCCTAACAATTTGAATTTTTTTAACTTGCTAACTAACGACACCGCAAAACACTAAAGACTAACGCTGGAAATTATAGTAATGCTTACTAACAACTGCTATATATGCATATAGCCAAACGCATACCAACCATCATTAATTGTGGCAGAGTGTAACACGTGTCTGCCGTTGGAAGCCCTTGTGTTTTCTCTCGTTTGAATTTGGCCTCAACGCCGCAGAATATATACATGTATGTAGTCTAAAGGAGCTCATACAGTGGACTGGCAAGGAGCACCAGACTCTCGAAAAAGACACAGAAACACATAGCCTAGGAATATTATTGGGACAGCTTCTCTAAGACTAGGAATAAAAAATCCTAATATTAATTCAAATTTCCTAATAACTTTGAAATAAACTTGGAAGCTTTGGGAAATATGATAGGGAGAAGAACTCTATCAGTGGCCCGTCTCACATGTCCAGGATACGGAGAGGAGCTGTTGCTTCGGAGGCAGTAATTACGACTGCCAGTTGAAAGAAGCTCTGGGTGTTTGTCACTTTTGATCCATTTAACTAGAAGCCTTCATCACCCCGGCTCAGTACCTCTCCTGACTTGCCATTGAAAAATCCCTTGTGGTGTGCATCCGTGTGGAGGAGACTGATGTTATTTGAATGAGTTGCTAAAAGCTTCCCTCAGAACATTAGTAGCAACAGTTAGTGGAGGAAAATAAAACACAAAAAACCGTATATATACATACATCTATATTTTCTTCGTCTTCTTATTATTCTTCAAGTATTTACCTCCTGGATCTCCGCTCATGTGTCTCCCAAATGTTCACACAAGTTATTGAGCCTTAATGAAAAGTAACATAAAGAGAGGGAAACATGAGCATATGGATGTGTTCAGTTTCTCTCTCTGTCTCTGTCTCTCTCGCCACAGTTTCCCTGTTGCCAGCACATTATAAAACTTGAAGAAGCTTGTATAACTTTTTTGGAGGAGCCTTCTATTGCCTCGTATCGTCTCGTGTCGAGCTTTTCCTCGTCACTCCTACTCTCGGAAAAAAACTAAATATCTGCCTGTGGACGACATGTTGGTTAGCTTTTATTTGGTGGGTCGTGAGAGTGTGTTGGGGAGAGAGACCGTCGACTTGTTTCTACTTAGAGAATGGTAAAAATACAGAATCCGACGAATCACTTGACAACAAGAAGGAGAGAAGCTGGATGAGTCTCAGAGAAACATACTGCCGGCTTCTCAGCGTCTGCCATTGACTCTACAAATTCTTTTTTAAGTTCTTTCTTCATCTGCTTCTGGGGATTTCCACCTACTCTCTTTTTTTTCTCTCTCTTTTGAGCTTCTTCCACTATACCACTACTACGACGACTTACTTACTTACCACTCCAGCTTCCTACATAAATAAATAAATGTGACTCCTTCCCTCTCTCTCTCTTTTTTCTTCTCTTCATCTTCTCCTTCTTTTCCCTCACTTCTTCACTACTCCTGCTCCTGTGTCTTGGTCGTCTGGATGATGATGACTCGAAGACGCTAACTCCCTCGGAAAGATAAGGAGGAGAGCGACGGTGGACGCTCCACAGCAGTTCTCCTGCAGATTTAAAAATTGTTTAAGAACAGAGATTCCCGAACAGTTGCATGATGTTCACTAATTATCATTTTGGGCTTTTGAGATCCTCTCTGCCAGCAATGTCTATTGCAGGCGCTGGCAGAGATAAAAAACTCATCAACTTAGCATCCACGGATTCCTCCTCTCATCAGAAGCATAGGTAAATATGATTCTCACTTCCTCGCCTTTTCGCTTAAAACCATGTCATATCATCAAAAATGTGTGAGGATTGTCTCAAGTGGAGTGCCAAGCACACATTTTTCCGCCCAATTCCAACCAAAAACCTCACTCAGGAGTGCACACACACAGCTAAGCTGTAGCCATTAGGTTTCCGTTCTGTAAATGTGTATACCCCTCCACCCTATACAGTTATGTACGTATTGTCCCTGCAAGAAAGTAATAAAAATGAGTGTTGGCAGGTACTTTAATTCATGTAGTTTTTTTTTTCAGAAATAGTCTTGGTGCAATCACTTTAATGAGGAAATAAAACAATTAGCACTTTACAATCTGGGAACTACTACTGTGGTTCCATTTCAGGGAGACCAACTACTTTAGGATAATTAAGATGTAGTAGCAGCTGATATGAATAGATAAATGTGTAATTAGGAAAATATTTCCGTATGAATTTGCTACTGTGAAAGTCACACATTTGTCTGCTATCTCTGTACTTACGGTAGAAAAACTACCGTGAATACATGTATTGGTCCATGTGGGGTGTATGTATACGTATGTATATAGGGTTCGAAATACGTCAAATCGGGGTGGGGCCTTTCTCAAAGTTTGTTGAGGAAATCTCCTTCGGGAAAGTAGCGAGAGAATCATTTTTGTGGACTCGGAAACAATATTACTGTATGACTAAGATGGTAGATTGTTGGGGAGACCGAGAGACGGAGATGCGGGTGGGTTGCCGCAAGGATAAAGAAAGCTAACTCATTTCCTCTGAAACGTTAAAAGAAGGGTAAAATGTGTAATGAATTTTCAATTAAGAAAGGCAGGATTTAAAATTTTCCTATATAGCTTCGTAGCTTGGGGCTTTGTAGTAAGTTGGACGAGCGGGGATGTAGATTATGAAATTTCTTGGAATTATAAAGTTGTGCGTGTGTGGCAGTCGTCGCAGTCATGAAATTGCGGTAAATCTAAAAAAAAAAAGAAAGAAATTTCGACATGTTTTTAATGTCCGGACAGAAAGTAACTACTTGTTCCTACGACGTAGATACTTTTCTCCACCATCCATTTTCCCCCTAGAGCATCACGGACCGTCCTTGTCCCCTGACAGACTGTTTCTCATCCATTTGCATGACTTTTTATTGTTTTACATTTTAAATTTTATTTATGAAGGAATGAACCACAAGCGGCTGAGAGAGCAATCTGCCTTCCACAAGGTAGTCAGAGAGGATAGAGGATCCTCCTGCCGCCTTGTTTTATGCTTAAATAACCATGAAAAAATCTATTATGTTGCAGCAATTCCATTCTCTTCTAACTGCTTCACAATTTTACTGTGTAGCATTTAGATGCTCTACAAAGGAGTTTACACGTGCTGCTCATGCTACACACACACACACGGTGCACACGACTTTATTCCACATAGCAGGAGCATCCGCAGCAGCACATGTCCACACATATGATGGGATGGGTGGTATGTACTTAAGTAGACATATCATGCATCCAGTTGTTGACATGCGGCAATAAATAATTTTGCTCTACTTGAGAAATCTGAGTACATACTTGAAAGCTTTAAAATAGACGTTCTGTAAAAAGCTGAATAATTTAATGACGGACATGTTTCATGACTGGCACTCGTCAAGGTTCCCTTCCCCGTCAATTTCCATGAGGTCCCTTCACTTCACTATGGCAACAAATCTCAAGCAGAAACAACAGAAACACTGTTACTGTTAGCACCATTTTTGTATTTTTGTCGCAGGGCATAGCCTGAACCCGGCAGTGAAATTAAATTCATTCCTTTAGTATTCAGTAGAGTTCCTTGGAACATCTTGTTGAATGTCATCTGTCATTTGGTTGGGTTAGTTCGAGTGGTCAATTAATAGACGAATTGAATGGAGACGAAAGAGTCGATGCGTAAGCATTTCGAACTTATAGCCTCATAGTAGTTCCTATAGTTTCTAGCCATTCATTTCGCTCTACAACTGATGAGCTTGCAAATTGAAATTAGATTCTGTAGTGGGCTGGATGTCGGACAAATTGATAAAGTACCCCGTAGATCCTCATAGCCACCTACCTCCCGCCTTCTTAGTTCTTAGTAGTGAGTATACGCAATAGTAAGCACATTGCGAACTGAACTCACTGATTTCTTGTTCATTTTGGGGAATAAAGGACCAGCTCCTGCGAGCAGAGGTTCTATTTAATTGTTGAGTGAATGAGGGAAGGGGATTTTGTGTGGTAGTCTAAATTGTTCCAAACTTAAAGGCTGATTAGAAGGACAGGATCTTGCGACGGTTAATTACCCTGTCTGTGCTGCTATTACTAATGGTTCTTCGAAGCCAAAGTATCGACAAAGATTCATAATATTTCAGTGATTAAGAAGCTTTTTGTCATTCTGTGAAAAGAAATGACTGAAGGAGATTGAGGAGAACTTAAAACTTTTGAGTTCTATGACAATGCAATGCTAGTTACTGTATAGAAAAAAAAACAGGGTGGTAGAATTTACAGGAAAGATTGAGTTCATGCAATTTTTCATTTCGTCGAGAGTCAGAGAGTGGAAAAGACACGATGATGTTATTGAAAATAGGTTCACACTTAAAAGAGCAGGCAAATGGGATGTTTATGCTTATTTAGCGAGTAGTTTAGGCAAGATTCTTACTTGGAACCCTTCCATCTATTCCCCTACTATAAGACTATGTACCATGTACATCTATTTTCTATTTCAAGTCCCTACCTACATTTCATCCCAACTAACGTAACGCTCTCCCGTCCGTCTCCTGCATTATGGGAAGCTTGTAATCGCATCTAATTTTTGCTTCCCTTCGAATTATAGTATCATTAGAATTGATGTACAACCACAAGAAATGGGGGAATATATAATTTATTACACTGGGATGGTCGGGGGAGCTGCGGCATTTTGAACAGTTGTAGAGCTCTGTCGACAAACTAAAAAATGACAAGCATTTATTGCATCGTACATATCTGTTTTCCCTGACTTCTGAAGCATTACTTCCGCCATTTACTCTCACCAACGAACACATTAGCCAATGTGTTCCTTCTGCATTCCTCCTTTTTGCAAACCTCCACACACACACACACACACGAGCAATAATAATTATTATTCCAGTAAAATATTCCTCGTAGTTCCCGTTAAAAATACAAACTCTTTGACGCCACACCAGTCAGTCCTCGCTCGCTCATCCCCTCTAATTACCAGTACCACTTGAGAGCAGGGGAAAAAAAAGTAGGTATGGAAGTAATTATAACCAATTTGGAATTGAATGTGCCAAAGCTGCCAAAGCTTGATTTTTTATTATATATTTTGCGACTAAAGGACTCAAGGAACGTCTCATGACAGTGCTTTGCATTTTAGACACACGTTGTATCCATGGACCTTGTAGTAATTTTACGATAATATCGTATGATTAAAGTCGATTTATTTGTCACGGACTGTCTACAGTCACATCCATTTCTCCCAAAGAAAGGAAAGGAAAGGAAAGAAAGAATTCTGGGAGAGTGAGAGCACCTCACCGGGAGGATTGAGACGAGGGAAATTGACTTAATTGCCTACCTACGCAGTCCAAAGACGTACCTTTTCTTTGAGGGAAGGGGCATATCGTCGGTGAAGGTGCATTGTGGCGTAAGTCCAATTCTGCCGTAAAAGCATTGTGGCGGAAGTCCATCGCTCAACTAATTGCATTGTGGCGCAAGTCCACCGAACAGTCTTTTGTGTATGTGTGCGCGTTGTGAA
>JAQFZC010000741.1:0-41603 GCA_034695205.1 Dicyrtoma fusca | reverse complement strand
ACCGCTATGTTACCGTCACTACAACAGCTGAAACAGACCTGCACAAGAACAACAAGCAAATTAAATCACGCATTAGTAGCCAACCAATTGAGAATAGTTTGTCAAATAATAATTGGTACCTTAATAGGTACTTTGAATAACTGGCCCAACTACTTTAAAATCACATACCTATATGGTTTGCCTAGCATTTTCAAAACTTAAAATATACTAGTGCTATATAGTTATATAACAATATAACTTTCCAAAAATCACGTGTAATCATCACACACTTACTTCCAATCCATACAAATATTCGTCTTGAACATACTACTAATCAACAATAAAAGTACGCACGCCCCCTGTATCATCAATAAAGAATAAAGTACTTGGGGAATTTTAGCCAGCACATGTGAAAGTATGTAAAAACTTTACAGACAAAAGTGTTTCTATTCATGCCTTTCTTTCTTTCTACTTTTTTACTCGGTTCGTTATCACCGCCTCTTTAGACTCTTGGTTTCCTTCAATCACAGATCTAGCATTACCTATGTAGTTTAAATTCCCACCTCGAACTTAGAAACTTACGAATTTAGAAAGTAAACACATCTACCCGATTAATCACGACAACAGACACACATACCTCACAAAGCTAACGTAATCTCTGCATAACATGATACACCCAGCACAGCCCAACCAAATCAAACAAACCACAATGTAGAATGTGCAATCCAAAATCCACAATTTACACTCTACTCACATCATCGTCAGACAAACCGAAACACATACCTATGTAGTTACACATGCCTGAATGCATATAGGAACCTACGCTCTTTACATACACCCACTCTACTTCTAAATCTAAACCCTCATCGGAGTCCCAGTCTCATTAAATTTATGTCGTCAACTCTGGATACCGCCCCGCTACAGCAATTTCAAAAGTTGTTTAAAAACTCGTTGAAAATCTTGTTTTAGCTCCTGCGTGCATGAGAATTGAAATGGATTGGAAAATAAATTCGAAAGAAAATAAGCCAGCTGACGATGTCTTTCTGTAGAATTCGAAAATCAAAATGAAAATCAAATAGGCAGTCATCTCTATCTTCTATCGCACATCTACCTAGGTATATCCATCTGCTCTGTCTGTGAACCTCAATGAGACATAATAATAATAATAGTAATACAGGACTGAAAACGGAAGCAAAATGGAGAAGTGCCGTTTCTCCTCTGTTTACACACTGCCAGCCAGCGTGAGTGTGGCTGAAAGCTGAAGAAGTAAAATAAATGGGACTGTCTCTATGGAGCTACTGAGGGCGAGAGTGACTAGTGAGGAAGGAAGAGGAAGAAAAGGAAGAAGAAGAGCGACGAGAAGAGATAATATAAATATTTGGAAGACACTGGTTGTCCTTGTTCCTTGTCGGAGGTAAAGAGGTAAAGAGTAAAGAGGTAATAGAGGGGATGAGAGTGGGAGGAGTGGAAATGAGAGGAAATCCACATCTCCAGAAACTAACTTACTTGTCCACGACCAACAACTATAACTTTAACTCTAAAACTCTCTCCCTCCGCTTCTGTGTACACAAGACATCATAGACACAAGCACACAAACACACAGACGGAGAGAAAAAAAACTCCACGTTATTTGCACAGATGCGAACCAAATCTATAATCTACACATTCAACATTTCCCCATTCAGTCTACGGAGGTGCACATCTACTGCAATCTTTCTACACACACACAGACACAGATGGAGAAAAGGAAAACGAGCAGGAACATGAAACCAAACCAAACTAGTCAAGTAGACAAGATAAGTAAAGTACCTCGCTCAGAGCCCATTTTAACTAACCGCATGTGCCGACGCTATTCGTATTTACTTTACAAGAGGAATGTCCAGAAGTGCCCTTTTCAAATACACACTTTTCCACCATAAATGACCCCAATGGAAAATACTTTTCAAAACCGGGTAACTTTGGAAACCTTTTTGGCTTACAAAGCAGAATTCCGAAAAAAGCTTCTGCGAGTTGTGACAAACACATTTCAAATTAGGATGAATCCCTCAAAGTAATACCAAACATAGAGACGCACGTTTCTTCAACGAAGGGTATTTTGTGTAAAAAGTTCATCAATGCAATGTTATAATCTTCAAACTAATTCAAACATAATTAAAATGCATTTTTAAAATCTCTGCCGCCAATGTGCTGGTAAAACAGGTAATAAATACACTATGCGAATTAATTTTTCGAATGTATGGGGGCGCAGATTCCTATGATTTAAAATAGTCTCTCTCCACAACGCCTATAGTATCACTACGAAGTGGTCTATCTACCTAAGCATATGTATATAGGTAATTACCTATAAGTACAGCGAGACAGACAGAAAATATACAAAAGTAGAAAGAATCAACTCGAGAGAATTTCTTCCATTTTATCTACTCACTCCCACTTTTACTTCCTCTTCTTCTTGTTCTCCTACATCCATACAATCTAAATCTATACAATGTATGAAACGTCCACATACCTAATGATACCGTGTAGCTACTGCACACATGGAGCTTACTTTCTACATAAAGCCTAAAGCTCCCAGATAAAGGTATAAATACAAAATATATCCCAAATGTTTAAAACATTGCAAATGTTTCAACAACTTCACAATCTTTCCCCCTAATGTTCAGTTTCAAGGAAGACATCCAAAGACTTTTATGGGTTGTAAAAAAGATTCATAAAAATATGTTTACGTCCTTCACATACATTCATAGAGTAGTTCTATAGCTCCGCATTGCCTACACACATAATACATATACTATACCAAGAAAAACTCCAAATACTACAAAAAACACACACGGCTAAATTGCTATTCCTATTACTATAGACATCCATTTCATTTCAGGATTTCACCATTTCGCAGAAAACGTTGAGCAAAATATCGTTTTTTTTTAATTTTATTATTTTCGGTTTCAACTTCGTATTCGGATTTTCGCCAGCGCCGACTGACATGGTCATGCAATGCTATCTTACTATTCCCTTATTCCTTTGCTTACTTTAATGCCTGTGTAAATCTCTGTGAATTTGATTATTTGCATAAAGAATTCATTTTCAAACCAAAATATCTACCACATGCCCCAGCCAAAGGGGAATCGCTCTTTCATTAAAGTTTACGTCAGAACGTTTTGTTTTATATTACAAAGTTAAACAAAATGTCTAGCAAAGTATACAATTTTAAAACAGAAAATATGCACTCCATTCTGCATTCACTTTTTTAATCCTTAGAATCAACAATAAACTAAGAGCCTTTATCGATCTAAATCATTTTAAATAATGCTATGTAATTTATAAAAATTGTAGCAAAAACTATTTTAAATATGGTACACATCGCCTAGGTATAGCACACTACAGAAAAATAACAACACAATTACAATACTTACTTTAGAATCTGGTGAAATGGCAAGAGCATAGCAAGCAGGTGCGGAAGAGGGCAATTCGCCTTTAATTCTCGGTGTTGGACCACCCAGATCCCAAATGGAGATGGTGGAAGCCTCACCCCCCACAATAAGCGTCCTTCCATCCGGAAGTAATTTGACAGAACGAATGTAATTGTCTTTTTGTAAACAGTCTAATTGTGACACAGGTGACTTAGCTCCAGGTTGACTAATGTCCCATACTTTGACACAGCCTTTCCCTCCCGTATACACATATTTAGTGGGATTACTGATCGTCACTGCACAGACTACTTCACCATGAGATAATGTATTGATTTGACGAGCATGTCGGGGAATTCCAGGACCCACCAGGGCATCCGGTGGGAATGGCACGGGCTGCATCTTCCCTTCGGCTGACACATGGAACGAGTAGGCACTGCAAATATCAACAAGACAGTCATGTAGGGAGGTACATACACGAAAGAGAGAGAGAGAGAGAGAGAGAAAGAGAAAGAAAAAAAACGAATCAAACAACTCAATCAGGTCCACTCAACTCCAATCCAATCCAACGTTTCCTTTCTCCCACTTCTCCACTATTTGCACAAGAGACCAAAAGACTACAGAAACTACTCCATTCCATACACAGAAAGACTCGACGAAAGACTTATAGAGAGGAGAAACACCACGAGCAAAGAACAAGTGTACAAAAACTGCGAGGCAAAAAGAACTAACACAAAAAATATAAATAAATTGACTCAAACTTCCAACGTTCCAGCTCAAACGTGGCTCGACTAACCCAACAACTCTGACATATTATTATTTATAATTCAAAACTCTTCAAAAGTACCCACCCATCTCCTATCTACTACTCAGTCAAGTACTCAAAAAATATTTTAAATCATATTTGCACATAGGTAAGCCAAGACAAGACGTGACATGACAAGTACTGACGACGACGACAACTATATAATGATAAAAATATACAAGCTACAAGTATTTCTCATCTCTTCTCTTCTGCTCCGTCCCGTCCTGTCTATGGAATATCATCAACTTGAATTCGAAATGAAAGAAAATAAATGTAGACGAAAAAAGTTTATAGAACATTTCAACATTTCCATCTAAATCCTTTAAAACTCTACACTACACTGCATGTCTACTATGAATTCCCATTTTATTTACACGGCTTTGAGAGAGACGAAGTGGGGAATTCATTGGATTTTTGAATACTATTGAGAGACAGAACCAGAGTTAAATTTTGCCTTTGCTTTCGATTCGAATCTTGTAGATTTCCTTCCAGTGCTGAGGGCGACAGACACAGTAACTCAGACAGAGGATCTCAAATCTCAACTCAAATTCAAATTCAACTAAAACTAACTCTTTCTCTCTCTCTCTCTTATGTACCTACATCAATTTTTCTCACGAGCAAAATGATTCACGACTAAACAACTTTTTTTTCTACATTTTTCGCCTCCCTGTCCTCCTGTCTCACAACAACCTCACATCTGTACAACTACAAGACAACCCTTACGCTTAGCACTAATACATAATATAAAAAAGAGAACCTATACCTACTCAGATACCCAGTAAAAGCCAAATAAAAAAAAGATACATGGATATAAAAAAAATCCAATTTCATAATAGACACACGGCCTCGGTATTCACCCTATATACAGACAGCGTACAAGGGAAGGCAAGGTATTAAAGTATTAGTTGAGCTTGTGAGACAAGTGGATGAGCTGGGCGCTGAGCAGCAGCAGATTGAAGAAGGAAACAAGAAGAAAAAAATACGTCAGTCTTTCACGAGATTAAGAAAAAGATGTAAGAAGATTGGGGAACATACATAGGTGCTTTAGTATAACAGATATAGGATCACTACAGATATGTACATCTACTGTATAGCACACAATTATAACTACCTACATACATAAAATTATATAAATATAATGCAGGAGAGAATGCTGAAAGAATTTCTTACGGTTTGCCGCCGGGCAGTGTCGGCAATCCATTACCATTAGGCGGCATTTGAGATCCCCTTCCAGCACCTGGATGACCGTCAAAGTTTACCTATATTACACCCACAAGACCTTCTAATTAGTGTCTGTTGTTCAAGATGGAGAGTAAAACACTTAATACAATCACTACACACACACAACCAACCAACAGCGTCCGCCATACAAGAGCAGTGCCCACATACAACAAAACTTTTAAACAAAAACTTGAGAAAAAAACAAGTAAATGATGTTAAGACAGAATATAATCTTTTATCTTCTCGCACCCCTTCTTCACAAAACAGTATTACGCCATACGTAACCTACAACATAATAGGTGTGTATGTATATAATAGTAGGCACTTTATACCAATGTACACCTGCATGATACCGTACTGTATACTACACTCGTCCACTGGCACCATAAAGAACATTATTAATTACTTGACAATCAACTACAAGGATCAGGATCAAAATCTTTTCACAATTAACTGTGAAATTCAACACTGTGATTTATTTTCTCAACAAACAAAAAACAGTAGAAACAACAACAAAAAAACAAGCCGTCATTCTTTATACACCTTTCCTTTGGTTTGACTGGACTCTTGCATCTACATCGTAGACAATAGATAGACATTCAAAATGTGAAAGGTTAATAATTAATACATTTTTAAGACTAACTGCCTGCATATGAAAGATATAAGATATAATTGATAGTATCCGTATCCTGTAAAATTTGAGATTGCTTCATTATACGGGGCACTACTGACTTGCCTTCTCTGCTGACAATGTCAGTGCAATGCTAGGGAATGTGTGGAATGGAATGTGTAGTGATACTGAACTAATACAAAATAAACAACAATTTTATGTGTGCAGAAGTTTATTGCAGAATTTTATATCACAGTTAGGTAGTAATTATTGTTTGATTGTCCTTACCATGGGACGAGCATAGCCCACATTGGAACCACCATTATGAAGGGCACCTGGTGGATAACCTGGAGGTACGGCGGGTGGGTCACCTGGTCGAACACCAGCGGGGGAGTAAGGGTATGGAAGTGGTGGGCGGGGTACTCCTGGAGGGACTTGCATTCCTGGAGTTGGAGTCACAGATTTGGACACTGGCGTCGATCCCGAATCATTCTATATTACACAAGTCCACAGAAGAAGAAAAAATTACAAGACGACCGTATTCTGGATCCCAAACCAATAATTTCGTAAAGTAATGATACTTCAAATTTATAATAATTATAATTTGTATTAACAAAATCCACATGCTTTTTCTCCAATTCAAACGTTGTACTACATTGTAGGTACGTAAAGCTCAGTTAGCCCCATTAAAATGTAGACATATGCACTGAACTTGTTCATACACGTACAAGTTAAGTGGAGTGTGGCAAAAATATAAAAACGGAAAGTTTATGAGTAAATAGATTTTAGTAATAGGAGAGCGTGTAGTCGTAATTCCAACTCGAGGAACATTCGAGAAATAAATGTCACTGGTACTAATGATATATAATGGTGACAGGACAGGCATGTCGATTTGGGTTAGCTCGTGCTGTCTACACAGTTTATGTACAGACACCACCAAGTCAGCGGCAGCCAGCATGTTTAGGACAATTTTCTGTCGCAAGGAACAACCAAAATACTTATTTCAACTTCACCGAATTTGCTGACTCGACACATCCAATCCCAGTTCCAAACCGAGGAACGTCGTATATCATATCCAACAGCAGAATTCCCCAATGCGAAGAGACAAGGAGCCGCAAAGTAGGTAGGGACATTATATTGTCAACTTCTAAGAGTTCAAAACATGCTATCTCCATCCACATTTTTCCAAAGCTTTAAATCCTTCTATTTTACTTTTCGACGAAGACCAAAGCCAAGTAATTACAGCTCTAACTAATAGCTTTAAGAAAAACTGAAAAAAGGCTTCTTGAGCTCGCCTTAAACTACATGGATTTAAACTAAGAAGCCGGGTTCCAAAAAAGAGTAAGACGTTTCGCCATAAAAAGTTGTCATAACGTTTATATTATCGAAAAAATGTAGATAGCCGAAGTTGTAGCCACAGGACGCTATTAATAACAGGCGGCAAAATGACAAAATGAGATTCAGCCAAGGCTCAGGCAATATTTTGAACAGCAGTTTCATGTGTGTTGGGCTATGCTTCCCTCCAATCCCTAACGTACGCAGCCATACTGAATTCAACTGTGCAGTAGTAAAATTAAGACACAATCAGCATCACCATCATACCTCTTTAATTTTCAATGATGGTGTGGATCGACTTGAACTTGAACCACTACGACTCCTTGGCCTCTCTGAGCTTCGTGGTCCAAAATTTTCCTCTTTTACATCTCCATTCGTCCGGGGAGATCCATTTTCCTTTTATAATCGCAAATAATAGAGCTTGATTACTTCAAATAACTAATGATGTCCAATTTAATTATAACATTATATCAACAATAATAAACACTTCAAAGACTGTTATAAACCCATGCTGTTGCTCAAAATTAACGCTATTTATACCCTACTGCATATACGTAACTATACAAATTTGATTTCTTAATATACCTTTAAAACTTTACTAATCATCATCACCACTGATATTTCCGAGTAAAATTAAGTCAGAATTCCTAACTAATTTTCTGTCGAAAATTCTCAGGAACAATTCAAACTAGTAATTAGACATGTCATAAGCATTAATTATACATAAATCGTTATGCTGTCTAAGTACCCTTTTCTACCTCTGACTTTGAACGTCCTTGGGTATACGCTTATAATCAAAGAATAATAATTATACTGGACACAAAATTGACAAAATACAACGAAAAAGTCCCGAGTAATATTTATATTCCTCTCTTTCTGCCCTCCTGCCAGTATTAGCTTATAGCACCATGAACGATGAAAATTGAACGCTGAACTCAATTAGTTTGTCAGAGCAATCAATAAAGAGTAAATTGCGTGAAGGGGGAAGCCTACCTAATTAAATTATCTCTTGCTACGACTGAACTGTCCTGTACTACACTACGCTATAATATGGCCACCAAAGGGGATGCAACATACACAAACAAACAAAGTGGAAAAAGCAACAGCAAAAACAGAACTTTGGTCGTACCTAACATATACATATGAGGGTTCAAACACGTAGATACACATACATAAACCTACCTAAAGATATACCTATAATTACGGCAATTATTTCTATTTTCATTCCATGCATAGCATGCTCATAAAATATCAATAATAAAGTAAAGGTAGTTGAGTCCACGTCCATAAAGACTTACCTCATTAGCAACGTCAACGACTAAATCCTGATCGCTTCTTTCTCCATCACTGTCCTGAAAACAATTAAGACATATGATTGACTACGTGAAGGCAATTAGGTTCAAGAAGAACAACCACTTTAAACTTGTTAGACTACATATATGTCACTACGAGTGAAGACTCTCTCATTAATACCTAGCACATCTTCTATCCAACTCCGGTTCAATATACCTAGGTGGTTTACTAACGTATTTTGTTTCTCCACTCATCGTCAGATTAGAATCACATTACACACTCATTGTTAATGTGGTAAAAATTTTGATAAAATACAATAACAACACATAGTAGTAGCAGCAGTAGTAGCAGTAGCTTACACATAGCCATAAATAAATAAATACCTATGCTTACTATGCCTCGTAAGCATAATTACCTACGCAATAAATTCAGATTCAAATCACAAAAACCAACGTTCAAATGTTCTAACCAGTGACAGGGAAAAAAATTAAATCTACACACAACATGTAATTATTAACTTATCTCACAACCTATTAAATACAGAAATGCCTACGTGCCACATTGTTGATTGCTAAATGGTTAAACTGTGACCTACCAACCAGAATTTCTATTTTGCTTCAGACAATCTATGGTACATGTGCCGACATTCGTCATCTTCCCCACAATAATGACACAAAACTACAAAGTAAATAAATACGACGTACGAAACATTGTGCAAGCAACCATTATTATATTTAATGACAGAGATCCCCTACAAGTAAAAGTGAGTGAAACAGAGTAGTATGTAGAGGGTCTTGTCTTGGTCTAAGTATGAATCAAAAAATCTCAATAATAACAGCGCAGTATGAATGTAGTGCTAAAAGACGTAAAAGAAGGAATATGACAACATAAACTGCATGAATGATATACGCCTAATAAAAAAAATATATAAAAAAGTTTTATCACAGCACATCATATTAGCTACAGAGAGAGAGAAAAAAAATTACACTGATTGCATCATATCATGTCATACCACAGAAGCAGAAGCTCCCTCCTCCTTCCCTTCCTAAACAATGTCCTAAACAAACGAGGCTGGAGGCTACGAAATATCAGTACAATCTTTTATAGAAATCGTCAAATATTACATAATATTTTTAGTAGGCAAACCACACTGTACTAAATAAAGACTACTATGCATAATGCATACCTAACCTCCCTAAATGCCCACAGTCTACATCCACTCACTGTCTACAGTAAATGATTTTGCTATGTGAAAATAAAGTGACACACGTGTTGTATTTCTAGTAGTTTTCTCTCGCTCTCTTCTATCTTCGTCCTCGTCAGCATCAGTCCTAAGTGAAGCAACTAGGAAATTACACATTATTTGCTATTACATTAGTATTGCCCCTGGGCTACCACAAAAACTTTCTCGTCTCTTCATCATGCAATTGTTACACTTGAAAACCGAACCGAAAAGAGAAACGAACCGTCAAGCCCCAACTATGTATACCTATAATGTACCTAGCAACACTAAACAGGCACTCTGCAGAACTACGTTGTATTTACCAATATATTATGATTGCTGCAAATGCAAAATATACTATCAATATTTATATAATACCTAAATCCAACATCAAAATGTAGCAAAACTTTTAAAAATTACACTGCTTGTTTGTATTTTTCGAAGGCTAAAGAGTACACTTATACGAAACTTTGCTGCAAATACTAATACATATATGTATATGGCTTAATATTTTTTAGACAAAAAGACAGATAGGATGTTTTGACACTTCAGCAACACACCGCACATGACATTTCATTGGTATGTACGTGTTTTTCCATCACTCTTCATCCTTTTATACGAAATGATGAAGATGATTCGGATGATCGAGTTCTCCGGGGCTCACTCTGGACTTCACTAACATTTCTATTTGTAAATCATGAAACGTGTGCTGAAACTTGAAGTGGAAATTCTAGATCCAGATCCAAATATAGAATAGTACTCACTTGCTTGACGTTACGGCAGTTGTAACCTATCCGACTATCTGCTTCTACTACTATACATGTGCGCCTAACTAGAACCAATACCAACTACTTTGTAGAGACTGACTATGTAGAAAGTAGAAAGTGTAACTGTAGAAGTGATGTCTCAATCGACCGAAGAGCGAATAACAAAAAAAACCGAACCGGAGTAGAACATAGAGTATGCTATCCAGTAATAATAATACTCGAGTGAAAACTGAACTGACTTCTCTTTCTCTCTCTCGCTCTCGTTCCCGCTCTCGCTCATGAGCGCTGACTTTGATTTCCTCTTTCCTCCGCTTCAGCGACTCATGAACTTCCGCTTCTGATGGTGGAGATCGCATCCTCAGACGACTCTCTCGCTCACGGTCCATTGGAGATATTGAATTCCTCTGCAAAAATCCCAATCATAAAAAACCAAATTAAATTAGTTCACATTTTTTCTCAAACAATATTCCATCCAATTCGACACCATGTCCTATATATAGCAATTGTAATGCACAAACTATCCGGTTCTTCAAAATCACTTCAAATTATCTTGGTGGAAGATAAACTGTGCTAGTGTTATGCCTCGCTTTTTAAAAAGAATTTTGGATACAAATAGAATTAAAAATTTTTGAATGTAAATGATGCTTTTAAAGTTTTTCGCAAAGCGTAATTTCCAAAGCTTGTCCGGTAGCCTGTGATGCCTGATATCAAGTAAGAAATTAACTATAGCTAAAGTATGTCTCTGCCTAACTTGCAAAATCCATGTATCAATTAAAATAAAACTTAAGATGAGTAAGTAAATTCATAGATGTACCCTCTGATACAAAAAGTAATTAACAAACTTTGTAAAAATACCTAATCTTACATTTTCATTATATTGCCCCCACAATCTGCGGATATCACGCTTCATAATCAAAAAATGATAAAATCTCCACTTGAAATATATTAGTAGGTACAATCAAAACATATTATACTATAAAATAAGAAAAGAAATGCTTTGTTGTATGCAACACTGCACTACTGCTGTGGCCGCCATCAAGTCATAATAATTAATTTCAGTGAACATACAAAAAATACCTCTTACACAATGGCTACAAGTGCCAGCCAACTTGGCTACGTGTACGAATACGAAAGCACTTCTAGGTGCCTGGGTAAACTGCACAGATAATCCATTTAGAGATAGATGCCTATACTATTATCATATCGTAGTATCAGCAGATAATCATAACCAAGTCCTAACTAATACACACTAAAATAATACGATAACGCATAATGATAATGACACTACGTACACGTAGGTAATTACACACCGCTTGTAAATAATAGAAATAAAATAAATAAATAAATAAAAGTATAAAAAAAAAAGAAATAAAAAAATATATTTGAACGGACCCATACATTTCGCATGTCTTCACTGTGTTTATTCCCTGGATGTTCATCTCTGGGCTCAGACTTGATTGACATTGGATGAGGGAGGGGAACAGGATGTCCTGGGGGTGGAGGATGAGGTCCAGCTCCTGAGACTGAAGGTGGTAGAGCTCCTGGAGGGAATCCAAGAAGAGGGCCGCCGCCCGGCATCGGCGGTAATCCAGCTGCCGCCAGATGAGCATGACTCAGTGGGAGACCTCCAGGGGGATGAGGAACACCACCCGGTCCACCGCCACCCGCACCTAACTGGTGCTACAATCATGAAATTACCACTGCCACGTCTCCACCACTCCTCCCCTCACACAATCATTAACATGTACACAGACAAATACCGCCACAACAATTATCACTCGCATATTTAATAGTAGTAGTAATTTTATCGTCAAGTAAAACATGGGCAAATTCTTGGACTTTGTATAAGACACTGTACTACAATAGCTTTATTTTACCTACAAGCCACTCCTTTTTTTTCTGTGTTTATTTCCCTAAATCCTTCTACTTACGCTCATTAACATCGCGCTTAACATCAACAACCTTATCCATTTACTTCAATATCAAGCCTCCGTTTATGATGTAGGTACCTACATATACGAAGTACACAAGACGGAAAACAAGGGAAAAAATAAATCAAAGATGCGGAGTGTACGTACATGTTCCTCCACCTAGATGCGTTGTCAAACTTGTACGTGGGGATATGATACGCATCTAATCTAATCTTGCAAGGTTTCAAGAGCCATTAAATTTCATATAAAAAGGAAGTCTGTGAATCTCTTACATTGTTTTACTCTTACGTCTCACCTTTCCAATTCAACAATCACACATCACAACTCACAACCGTCGTATTTAACATAATCCACGTGATGTCTCCCTTCGCTACCTACAGATATACCATATACTCGCACTTAAGTTAATCCTAGCTGTGGCTTTGGACTCGCAGTGGCTGCCAACGATATACATAATAGCATTCACAAATGTCTTGGTTCCTACCTATAAGTTCACAGCAACGATACAATAATAATACCACCTTACCAACATTAGCCGTAACAACAGCCTACGCAATCCTACTATAAAATGAAATTACAAACATTCTCTCTTTGTAAATTAATATGCTATCAGCTAAAAACTTTTCTAGCTCACTCACACACAAACAAATAATGATATTACCCGTACATACCTACCTATTCATATAACAAACAAATCCTTACTTACAGTATAGTAGATCTATCATTAAAAACTTATATGAGACCATGTAATTCGACCATACCATATGTAATACACAATACCTCCCTATCAACCTATAAAACATAAACGCGACGGATATTACTTGGCTGACTATAGTTATAGCTTTAATCCTTCCCTAAAATTACAATGCCTCACATTTTGTTTCTGTGGAAAAGCCATTAAACAATCTTGAACACATTTCGAACATTATTTTAGTTTATTCCTTCAAATACATGTATGTAGCTATTATTTTATGACTCTCTTATCACTTCCATGTAACGCATCATCTTTTATATAATTATGTCGGTGGGTAGATACGTAGCTAGCGTCAATAGCAGTAGCTCACAAAGCCAAAGCTAGGTAGGTAGGTAGGTACACATTATATGGTATTTTGACGTATTATAGTACTTTTTTCACATACATAACCTACCTAACCATTCATATTAGGCAAATATTACTACTGCTACACGAACTCCATTACATTATCCCTATCAGGACAGTTACCGTTTCCCAAACATAGAATTTTACAGTATAAATACATGGGCATCATTATCATAGTTTTACAACCACTTTTCAATTTTCTCGTCCCGTCCCGTCTCGACTAGTCAACTCATTCCATTATATTATACAGCAGCCATTACCTATATCCTACGCAGAACGAGTACCTAGACTAGACACGAACCTCGTTCCTTTCCCCTCTCAAGATCAGATCAGATTAGCGCCGTATGCAGTAGTTGTTAGTGTTATTAACTTACACAACTAATGTCTAATTTTATGGGCTCTTAAATACAAGAGAAAAAATAAAAATCTTTAATGCATCACATTTTGTCTTCTTCCCTACTATTACCATTACGTAATTACGTGCAATCGATCGATAATAATTTCATAATCCCCCTTCATTGCACATATAGGTACCTAGGTAGGTATGTACAGAGTAACCTCTCGTCCCAGACGGAGACAGAGACAAAATTAATAGAGCAAAACAAGTCACAAAAAAAGAAAAATTATTTTCATCAGTCGTGTTGTGAGTCGTCTGTCGAAAATATTAATGAGAAAAGTAACATAATATTTATCAAAAAATGACATCCCTAATTAAATATTGATGCACCCACGCCTAAATAGGCACATTAAAAGTTCAATTTCTAATCCTCCTGCTAATCCCTAATCTAATTTAAGTATTAGCTTAATTCCTGACTCAATCACGACCATGAAATATAAATAGTAAAATAGAAAACACGACAATCCTACATTATACACTTGCACAATTCCCACATTATTTGTATTGTATAAACTGCATTTTACACGTGTAATCCTGGTTTTATCTGTACAAACACTACTCCTATGTATGTCCCCTCAGAATACGTAACTTAAAGCAGCAAAATATAAATGGTACATAAATACAAACATTACGTTGATAATCCCAACGTAAGTTTTCTTCATTAGATTTGTCAATGTCAATATTTTCCTAGAATGACGTAGCAGATCAATTAATTTACTAACACGAATGCATTCTCTTTTATTTATTTATTTATTATGTAAGCATCCCTGTCACTCTCACTATCATATCACCTGTCACCATAATACATATTTATAGACCCGATTTTATTTGCATAAACGAGTCTTTCCTCATTCCCAACATAATTCCGTCTTCCGTCCGTTTCATCGTTTACCCTTCAGACGGATCATAAAAAAGCTTTATGGTTGGCTACACTACCAGGGCACGTCACCTATGCGCATAGACACATTAAAAATATATGGATGTGGTACGGCTGAGTTGTAGGATTGTTTCGTAATTTAATGGTAAACATTTTTATCCTACGAAGCTGTTGACCTTCTACACTAGGTACACTACATAGATATTTTGACTTAAAATTGAATTCAATAAATTTTCGTTCTGTCGAAGAATTTGACATTTGAAAGGTTTTGAAGGATAGCTACGTAGTACAGTGCCTTATTGTGAGTCTAGAGGAAACTCTGTCCACACGGAATAATATGGAAACAAAGATTTGACTTTAAATTTGGCGAAAGTTCCCGTGAACTGACAAACCGGGCTCGGTATTATATTTACTTACTGTGTATTTAAAAAGTTCCAAACAAGGAAATGCACAAATAAAAATATTAAAAACAAAAAAAAATAACTTACCAGCAATTGTTGAAGTCCCTGTTGTTGTTGCTGCTGTATTCAAAAAAACAGAACAAAAAAACAAACATCTATTAGAAAAATAGAACGACAATTATTTACAGGACTAACCAACCAGTAGAGTAGTATTTGTAGGATTGAAGAAAGGATTGTGCAGAAAGAGAAAATTACAATGTACAACAAAGAGGATCTTCCCATAAATCTTTTGGCCCGCATATCCATATAAATATCTCCAGCAAGGCTCAGAGTAGCTACCTTACATCTACTATAAACTATCATATCCGCCACACGCTTCTTTCCACCTCTACCTCCTCACTCACTCCCTCCAATAGTTTTAAAATTCAAAGCTCCGCTTCTGCTTGTTCTCTCAGCAGTTTCACATGTAGTGAGTGTCGGAAGTTCATACTGCTCACTGTTCTCTCCCAGCTCTCGTCCTAACTTACATTTCCCATTTATAATAAATACCACATTCTCCTCTCTACTTCCTACTCGCAGAGTATACATGCTTTCTCAATGGAACACTCTATAGCATTAAAACTACACACTAGCTTTTTTATACCGACGACAAAGAAGAACAGAAAGAACCAACAAGACTAACTTCCTGCTCAAACTTTAAAACTTTTTTTCTTCCTTTTTGCACTGTACAGCAAAGATTTTTTTCTTTTAAAAAACAAGAAGAAGAATAAAGAAAGAATGCTTCTCGATCTTCGTCCTCTCTTTGCTATCTTGTACCCACTCAACACGTTACGCTGCACCCCGAATTCAGTATTCAAACAGATAGACCGACAGATATAGAGCAACCCATTACACATTACATAGCCTCCCTATATCGAACAGATACTAATAGATCCACATATAGACATCTATACAGGTACCTTCCTACTCTAAGAAAATACCGAGAATAAAAACCTTGTGGAATTTACATGTACAAGGAATTTACGCTCCTTCGCTTCTGCCATCATGTTCCACATTCAAACATGTAGACTTGCAAAATATGTAAAGCCTCCTTCCTTTTGCATTTGTTTCTTCTTTTAATAGTATGCATATACATTGTATACACTAAAGCTTTATATGTCCCTCTATATCTTTGGCACTCACTTCATTTCATTTCACATTCTATTCTATTTTCTCTATATGTGCTCTATCTTTCGGATCGTGTCATCCTGCGGTAGAGCATTGTCGAGGCGAGCAAAAACGAAAGCGAAACCGAGGCGAGGGGAAAAAATTCAGCTTTGCTCGGCAGAAAAAAGTTGAACTCACAACTACAGCTCACAGAATACATACATGCCTAGAAGTAAATACATTTTCCACTCCTTATAACATAATATTACTCTATACTCAGAACAGCATGCACCAGACAAGTACCTTCGTAGTCATGTAGGAACTCCCCATAGGAGCGGACTACAGGAGAGAAAACCGAAGACAATAAAAAACCCCCCGAAGGATGGAGTTGAAATCCTAAAAGTAATCTTAAATCCCAGACTCCGTTCAATGAAATCCAAATTCCATGCAACCCTTCACCATTCACCAATATAAAAACCGCTCTGGAACAACAACAAAAATATATGTAGGCATATACCCCAAACATACCTAAACACACAAACACATCCCATACGCCTTCGATGACTGAGTGAGCATTGTACAAACACTCACACACACACAAATCTTATATCAATTTTTCAAAACGTGCTAATTACACAAGAGATAGTCAGGAGCGAGCCATAGGGAACTGGAATGATTCTTTATAAATACATACATAGTAACACTGGGCTTGAAAGTTCTTGTTGGCCATTGCCTGCCGGTGGTAGCCTGCTAATTCTTCAAGTTTAGAGTGCATCTACAAACAAAAAGAGCAAATCCTGCACACATTCTTCCGCAACTTTCACCAGCTTCTCACCACAGTGTCTTGTCTCAGCTCGTACTTTCCTATCCGAGATGGCCAGAAGAGGATATAGACCAGTTCTAAGATGTATATAAAGGTACTCTACGAATATGCCCTTTGAAAGACGGTAAAACTATTGTAGCCTTCAGCAACTAGTAATACATGTAAGCGTAGATAAGCTCCTTCCTTCCAAATGGATCGAAAACATCTATCCAGTACACGAATCACACACACACTTTTTCTACTTCCTAATCACCTCAGTCAGAGTTTACAGATTCGTATTTTTGTTTTTTTTTCTCGTATCAAAATTCTCAGAACTTGTATTTCTCTTGCTTGTTCAATTTATTTATAAGCAACAATCCACCACATTTTTTACTATGTTGTTTTTGACTTGCAAACTAAACAAGTGCCAAATTCCACGACTTACGAACTATCAGCTGCTAGAACGTTGAACGTCACCAGAACAAAGGCACGCAAACAGAATTCTACTTGCAAGGCCTATTAGGTAAGTAGGGTATATTTATATACACACCGTCCTCCCATTTAGTACTTCTTCATCTGATAATTTTTACTATTATAATCTCAAAAAAAAGGTTAACTTTTTTTATTTTATTGGCAGAAATAAAATTTCAACTCGAGTTCAACGGCAAGTTCAGTTGGTAGAATTTAGAAAACCCTTAAAACGTAAGACTAACCAAACCATACTCAAACTAGATATTTAGCGGAACTCTCAAAGAAGAAGAATAAAGGGAACTGGCGTCCAGATTGGCAAGAAGGCACAAAATAGTAAAATAATTCATACCGAATTACACTAGCATATGTGTGGAAAATATTCGAAAAAAAGTGTAAAATGTGATAAATCTATTTTTGACAAAATTAGTATTTCAAAAAGAACAAACAGTCTTATTCCGTCCATGTGTTTATGAATCCCATAAATTGGGAAATACCTACGCCGATTTACGCTGTTGAATCTCAATAGTTCTAACTGGACTTTTGCAACTCCAAAAGAAGCGTAACTGGAAGGTACGTGGAACATTTTTGGAAAAAATTCTCTAGATATCATGTTTTACCCAGCAGAGCCCACGAAGTTATATGGTATACATTGTTTCCGGCCGACTGGTTCGCCTGGTTTTAGTCCTCCTCCGCTCTGGAATGCTATAACAGCAGTGAGCGAGCAGATATACTGCGCAAAATTATAAGGATACTGAACCTGTAACACTTTCATTTACCCAAACACGCTACTAGTATAGGTATGTATGTATGGGGTCGAGTAATCGAGACAGACAGTTGTTTCCATGTGCAGCCATAGATATACCTATAACTACAGACCGAGATGCACAGTTGGAGTCAATCGAAAAGTTAAATTAAAAATTCCATTCACGTTAAGTATAAATGTCAACGATCAAAAATTATGAGCTCACCAAAATATTAACTACAAGTTTCATTAGCCATGCGAGACGCGACTTTTCTGGACTGGAACAGAAATACATGACACGTCTGCACTATACAGTCAGTGTACGAGGAGACCAGTACGCAACTTCACATATTACGAGTACATACACCTTACTGGTACATGTTTCTCTTTCGCTTATTTGCTGTTACTTTGTGTGCTAGCCTATACGTATGTATGTACATACAGGGAATCAGATGGAGTTGGAATCAGAATCGTAATAAGTCACCGTCAGAGAAAAAAGAAACGTGTGCAGCCTATTTGAGCTGGTACACTTCACTCTTTTATCTGTACTGCACTCCAATCTTCAATCCTTCCCATGCCATCCATACAATTTACAATTTCGTCTACATCGTGAGCCTGTTCCTTCGGCCTGGCCTAAACACTGAACTCTGGAGTCTGAACACATTGCACTGCCTATTTACTACTGCCTGCTGCTCAGCATTTGAACACGCACGCAACGAAGCCAGGAACGCAGGGCTAGCAGCGTGAGCGAAGAGATATTAGTAGTAGTCTCTCGCCTCTCACATGGAATGATGAACATATCTCTGGAACAAACTTGGCATGTACAATCAAAATCCAAAACGCAGGCAGAGCACAATGGTATCAAGTTATAGAGACAAAATGAGATAGGTCGGGGGGATGTCAGTGTAGGGCCCATTTCTGTACATTCCACCAATCTACACACAAGTCATAGTAAATACGTGCCAATGTATAGATGTACCCACTAAAAAAGCACGAGGACAGCACAATTAATTTACTGGCCCGCAAACAAATACAAATCTTAAAGAAGAACATGGAAGTAAAATGAAAAATAACTCCAAGAAAAATGCTTGTACGTGAATTCCAAAGTGGCATATGAATCAAGCAGTCAAATCTGACTCTAAAATAAAAACAACATGGAAAGTAACCAACAACAATTCTTTCCTTTCTTTTAACACAAATCCTTGTAAACCATACAAACAGAAACAGATCCACCCATGAATATAAAGACTAGGTACATAAAAATACTTAAGTGTGCCTATATACCTACAACTTAAATTTACATAGCCTCCTTTTTTAAACATTAATAACAACAACTCTTCTTCCTCTGTGTGCGCATCCTACGGCATCCCTGGCACTGATCGTGAGTAGGTACTTATTTAAATGTGTGCGTGTATCCATCCACAGATTAGGGAATACAGCATCACAAATCCAAATTCCAATTTCTAAATCCAAGCTTAAGACAAGACACAAATCCCAAGGAGAACCATGTCCATAATCCCATGATCTACTTAAAGATATATCAAATTCAATAGAAAGAATACAAAATACTTAAGGACCAACGTTCCTAGTCTCTACCAACATATACATAGACATCTCCTTAATTCCAAACAGTCATGCCCACACATCGTCTGTCTTCTGCCCATCTACTCTGCCTTCAAATGACTTAATACAGGATTATTATTTCCCTCCCGGTAATCCCAATCCAAATAGTATATTGAACAAACGAGAGAATCTCTGTCTCAATCTCGCCATGCCAAAGGCAAGTAATAGTCACCTAACATGTGTGTACGTATGTACTATCAAAACAAATAACACTGAGCTACTTGCTTACATCATTGAAACAACAAAGCTTGAGCAAACCGAAAACGAGAAAATAAAATAAACAAGACTAATTTAGTTGTCAGTACAGAATAAACATACTGACTCTATCACACTCTCCACTTACTAAAAAAAATCCAAAATATACTAAAATAAAATCAAAGTCCCACGATAATAGCAGTAAGTAACACTATGCACATGCCAGCAATACATTTTCATAAATAATATCTCGGTATGATTTCCTACGTCCGCCCTATAAACCAAATAACCTATTAAAAATGAGTGAAAATAAAATGTCTCGACCATAGACTGGTGGACTGGACTAGCCATAAATTAAATAAATCGCAGTGTGTTCGTTCAGTTCAAGCACTATAGCGTCAACCAACCACCTTGACCTTATAATCTACACCCATTTATTTACTACACACGTATTGCCTAATCTCATATAAGGATTTATGTGGTTGCCAACTTTATCGCATTGTCAGCTATGCATGCGAGCCCAATAATTTACGACCCAACGAAAAACGATGATTACTTCTCCAATTTTTTTTATAAAATATATATGATATGCGCAAATGGAAAAATATGCAAATTATTCAATGATTTTTTCTTCTGGCCATTTTATTACAGTACAAACAACTAACAGCAGCAGCCACAGCAGTAATAGGTAGGCAAGCAGGAAAATCATCTCACTGCCCTTGCTACCACGCGCGTAGCAACTCATACGTATGCATACGGATGAACAAGTCATCCACTCATCGCACCATCCAACATATACCTACCCAGCTATCTAAATCTAAATAATCTAATATCCAATAATCATTTCACGGGTAGGTTACCAAAAATTGAGGATATAAAATTACATAGACATCAAGTTCCATTAGGGAAGAAAGAAAGCAATTTACCCTACAACCTGCATAAAAAACAATATTGTATTATACACCCGTACACCGTACGTACCCTTTTCTTTCTTCCTCGACAGTTCTACAGAGCGCTTTAGTTTCAGCTAAATATACATAACAAGCTTGATATACCTATACCGAATAATAATAAATATAAACCAAACTATCAAAGCACACTCATCGTGATCATGATCATACAAAATAAGTGAGTACCTTCGTGAAATGTAACTACCAACATATCTAGGTACCTACCTACCTACAATAAAATTACCCGCACACTATGTACATACCTATGCAGCTATGATATGTAGGTAGGAACAGATATTACTTTCTTTCACTTTACTTTATTATACAAAATACAGATAACAATTACATACCTATACATTATACATGCCATCCCACGTAACGTAAGTACTCACTTAATTCACCGTATAATAAAAACAAGCCTAGGAAAAAAACTTCTAAAATATGCATTATATATTTACGCATGTACGTATGTGCTGGAATGGATGGATGGATGTAGGACAATGTTAGAATAACAACATGAAGAGCGGAACATGTTCGTCCTCAAGTCCTTTTTCGACTGGATTTCCATTCCTACTTTGGCTCTGACTGGGAACACATGTAAATCGACATTCTTCCCGTCTGGATTTCAAGACCCGGACCAGAATAGCAATGAAGCTCCTCACACTCCAAAGCTCACATCATGACTAAACACTAAAGACTCAAGACACACTGAAGGAGAGAGAGACTGAACTCTGTATATAAGCTTAAGCTGTGAGAAGAGTGAACTTAGATAATCGTTCGTCGGTGGTTTGGTTTCCACCTTTTAACTTCAAGACTTGAAACTTCCACGTTCCAAACCATAATAATAACACTTCTTGACTTTTCTTCCACCATTTCTATTTACATACCCACCAGCCAACCCTATCTCTATTATATATGTCCCGCTTCCATAAAAACCTAATTGATAGTAGGTAGGTAGGTCCTTTCCTTTCCCCCCTATCTATGCACATATAACATGCCCCCATATGAACCGGGAGTATACCTCTAAATACCTCAACTAATCCTAGGAATTCCTAGCGACAACCCATTAAAAATTCCACATTATGATCTACCTACGTCCAGATACATACCTACCTTTGTTAATCACCCCTTTGCGACAATCCACTGTCTAAGCTGAAGAGATGCTTATCGTGGGTGAAGACGCATTTTGCAAAAAGTCCAGTCCCCGATTAAAAGCATTCCCACGCAATTTATGCGCCTTCTTCACGTCATCTTGAGACACTACAATCAACTTTTTGCTTGTTTATAAAACGTTTAGGTAAATATCACATGTTTTTACATTTTCCCAAAATATTACAGTATATTAAACCTGGTATTTAAACTTTTTCAAATGAATAAAATTAGCTTTTAGTCTTTATCAGATGAATATAATTGATAGGTACCTACATAGGTAGGTATGTGTAGACCTTTCAAACTTACAAAATTGTTATTTTATTCATTATCAAATTAGTAAAACTGATGTTCAGACTTTTTCAAATAAAAGAAAAACTAACATTTCACTTTTTAAAATGTGCAAGTGATGTTTACACTTTTTATAAACACATGTGCAAACTTGCGTCACAATGCTTTTAAGCGGGGGCCGGGCTTAACCCAGAATGGTTCTTCACCCACGACACAGTATGCAAAATGTATACACTGTCCCACCACTCCTACGTTTGACGTCCTACAACGTCCTAATGCTCAACTAAACCATACTCTAAAGTATCCATCCGCTCTCTACATTATTAAATAAATTGTCTTCATCAACATGATCATGAAGGAGCGAATGAAAATGAAACCATTTCATTTCTATTCACAACACAGGCAGTACAGCACAGTACAGACACTCAGTTATTTCCTGGAATATCCATACATACCTAGGAAGGTGTATCTGCGGTGCGAGATCATGATCACAGAACACCATATCTAGACACATTACAAAATGATAGCTCCTTGGAGATGATATATGAGATGATACAGGCACAGGACTCTTTTCACAGCACAGCTATGACTACGCATAAAAATGCTAAAACCATGCAGTGGCATGGTCCTGGCTGTGGAAATGGAAAAGCCCTACCAAAAGTAAAGACAAACCAAAGCCAAAGCCAGGGAGAAGTAAAAAGCAAAGAAAACCACCACACACGTACTGAATTGATGATGGAGTGAAGAAGACAACCAAGACCAAGGAAATCAGGAGAAAAAAAAGAAGAGCGCATCCCTTGTGCTCTGCCTTCACTCGCTTTGGCTTTGCTGGAGAGATAAGAGAAAACAAGCTTTGAAACATTTTCCCTTCCTTTTTTTTAAACCTCCAAGATACATTTTAATTTTATGAACAGATTTTTTTTTCTCTTTCGCTTTCATGCTTTTTTTTCAAAACCCATCTAACCAAAGCAAGCTTGGAGCCTACATAAGCAAGCACAACACCAAGATACACAGAGAGAACCGACCCACGGACCAACAGCACCACAAATAAAATATCACATCATATCACATTGCATCAGATCAGTGCAGTTCCCTACGTACATCCACTTCACACATAGATAACAGATAGGACGCTAAATACTCTTATAAAAATAGATCTATATAACGATACCGACATACGCCCATACATAATAATGTAGTTGTTTAGATAGCGTATCACAATCTATATTTTAATAGTATATAGTATTGTACAGTACAAGTTACGTAAACTGGTGTAAAATGTAAAAACCCACAAAACCAACCCGGATTCACTAGTACATACAACATTTACTGGCACAGGTCTGGCTCTTGGTTTTGCCGTTTACCCTTTTTTCATTTTCTGTCTGTCGATCTGTTTGCTTGTACGTATGTACACATGCTGAGCCTCTACTTATGCATGTACCTCCCTACCAACCTGCGTTATGTCTGTATGGAGTGAAACTTCAAGACGATATTTATGGTCTGACTCTTTCAACTTTCAAACTACCCATGTAATATTAATTGATCCCTAGAGCGTTCTTAGGCAACATTAACTCAACTCTTCTCCATACGATATTTTTTTTGTCCCTCCACCACTACCTCTCCCTATAGGGTCCCTGTATCACAAACTCTCCAATCCTCCTACACCTACTTCAATTTTATTTGTATGCACGTACTTATGGCCACGTCCCTGCCCCTATTATATATACATAACGTATAAATTTCTACCCATTATCCAGTACTGTAACTCCCTCCACTACTTCCACTTTGACTTCCCCCCTTGCAGAGCCATAGTACTAACACTAACCATATCATTACGCACTGTACAATTTACAGGTTATGAGATCAAATCAGAGATTCACGGCCAGTCCACCGACGGGCCGACCAACCAACGGTCCGACAGATCAACCTTCCTTCGCCTTTCAATCCCATTCCATCCAACCCGCCATATGCCTCCCTCTTAAATGTCAAGTTTAAATTAATCAGACAAGACTAGCAGCCTACACACGGGCAGAGGTTCCTTCCTCCACTACCTTTAATGTATGATGATAATACTCCATATACCTAATCGTACAGGGACGCTGAGCGTAAGTAAAGCTCAAAGAACACTCACAACAACTTGTCTCACACTCCTCTTTAGGATAAGATTAAACATGTATCTCATCTATCGTCAAAAGCACAATTCTTTAAATACCCACCATGTCCCTCTCATACTTGTACACAATTAAGTATGCCACCTCACGTTAATTAATACTACACACCGATATACCCACATGACTTAAGGTACACAAGATATATGGATCTCATTGTCTGAAGTAGACTGCGAGCATATCTAGATAACACTAGAATTACAACAACTCGGAATGAGCAGACGGATACCACGTAGCCAGCAACCAACCCAAGAACTGCAAACCAACATGAACAACACCATGAACAACTGAGGGAGTCTACCTCTAATCATGAGATCACATCACATTAAAAAAACGAGCAAAAACATCATCCACAATTATGTTCCTACCTCCTCTCCCCTTTTACATGATTGAATCAAATCAGAAATCAAGCTGAAGTCAGAAACCAGAAAACAAACATGAGCAATCCACATTAACGCTAACTATCCCTACTTAAACCAATAAATGTACAGATTATAACCTCACACCTCACTTACTGCCCTCATCTCCACGCACACTCCTCCGCCCTTGCGCAAAAGGATTTGGACAATTTCCTCACCAAATTCCACTCAGCTCAAAAATACTTAAGTATATACCTAACTACCTTCACAGATATGCTGAGAGCGCTACCAACTGATTCTCTATATGTAGGTAAAAAGGTGATACAGTGTAAAATTTCCAATGCACACTTTGAATTGATTCTAAACTCAAATAAAAAATCATTATTACATAAAGGAAAGCTGTCAAGAGACAATGGAGTGAACTTGCAGCACGTCTATCACTACACATAGTGATACACCCTGAATTCACTCTTTTCCTCTCCCAATTCGTTCCGTGAACGTATGAATAGATTTAGGAAGGAATTGCCAATTGCTAAACGACAGAAGGGAATCGATTTCAAAGAAAATAGAAAATTTTCAGCCTAATTCCCAGGAGGCTGTATGTTCGTTCACTCACAATCTATAAGCACGCCTCCACTATCAGTACTACATGCATATGCTCACTCTACAGATACTGCAGGGATCTGTCTTCTAGATTAGACATTGTACACAACTATACATCACTACATATATCAGTACTACACGAAGAGCGAGTGAGCGAGCGAGCGAAGAGCCACAGACAATCTCATTCCCCATCCTTTTCTTTCTCTACGTTTCATTTCACTCGATTCCTTCCCAAAACCATGTCCAAGTCAAAGGGAATGGGAAGCACATGCCTTGTAGTGGATAATGAGATTATATTAAGTGAGGACGATAAAGTCTGAGCAGCAGGAGCAGAGGCAGAAGCACCAGCAAAAAAAATTCAGAAAGAAACGAGCAAAAAATCGATCAACTTTGAACGAAAACGAACCAACACATTTTATAGGCATAGACGATGAGTCGTATCGTACGGGCGGGAAGACCCTGTATTTATATTATAGGAACCCATAATAATGTACATCCTATCAACATGAACTTATCAACCCAAGACCGAAACCGTACTAGGTATGCAATATACATACATACCGTACATACGGTCGGGTCTACTAGCAAACTTTTAACTCTTCTCGAATGGAACAAAACCCAGAGCAAGAGAGCAATATAAACGTATCTCTGTCACTACTGCGTCGAAAATCTTTTCATCTAAAATATATATAATAGACGAGTGTGTACGAGACGAGGGATCCATGGGGAAAAACTGCCCTAAACCTTAAATGTCTGCATGCACGCCACAGACAGACGGACAGACAGACTGAACACTGAGCAGATGAGAAAAGGTATTGTCAACGTAATTCTCTCTCCATTGTCAATACTATAATAACATCTACAGGCAGTCAGGTGTCTTCGTCCCTCAATACTCTGTACATAGGTACACATGTACTACAAATAAAGTACTTATTAAGTACCTACCAACCCACTAGCTAACTACATATACCTATATATATATGCACGTATGCCATAATCTATAAATGAATCTAACAACGGTAAGCCCCTTGATTACAATCTATATAATGAATAAGAAGGAAAACTACGACTGGGACTGTATATCATTTAAGATTTAGAAGGAATAAAATATACGAATATGTATGTATTAACCCCTCTGTAATAAGGTAGGCAATTTTATATGTAGAAGCCTCACAGTATACATACGGCAGTAGTGCATTCAACCAGTTATCACATAAACAAGACCACTAGTCTCGCCTTGACTCGTCTCATCAATAAACTGAACCCGCCATGTCTTGTCTTATAATAAAAATAATTTCGTACTAACGTAAGTCAATACATTATTCGCTTAGCTCTCGGGATGGCCGTAGCCATTGGTCTAGCCCTAGCCATTGACATGATTTTCACGAAGGAAAGAAGCAGAGGTACACGTGGACTTCTTACTTACAGCATAGACTTTTACCTGCCTTTTCTCTTGGTCCTCTTTCGTCCCGTGTTGAGTTGTGTACAAGAACTATTACCTACCTTATCCTTGTCCGTCTCAACCCCGGCTATCAGCCAATCGCTACAGGACTTTATAATAATAATAATAATCACAATATACATATAGGCAACTGCCTTGTTCAGGGTAGAATGCCTAGCATACACCAGACTAAGAATTACATCGATGAATCAATCCTCTATGCTGCATTCTGATGGTCCTATACACAGATTGCTTATAAGATAAAACTCACGATTTGTCTATCACCCCTAGGACACGAAATGTGAGGAACAATTGAAAAGGTAAAATAAAAAGGGGGAAGATTATATATACAGCTACATAAAACGTAGCTCCGTACTACCTGGATATACATTGTATTTATGCTCTACAAAGATAAAGGACAGAAGATGGTCAAATAGTATGCTTTATAATAATATAATTGTATGAAGAAATCACAAAGAAAGAAAGAAATATATATCTAGTGTCAAATCTATAGAGGTAGTTTCATATCTATCCGTAATAAATAAATAAGGTAGGTATTTCTACATAAAAAACGAACTATAGTAGTAAACAAGAGAGTGCTTAAACTTACTCCAATGATAGCATTCAATTCGGTCATCGTGACTTGTTTAGCTCTTTCCACGGCCGTCGCAACTTGCTGTTGATGCTACACAATTTGAAAATAGACACAAAAAAACAGTATGTATTAATAAAATACAAACACAGCAAATCAAATCAAACACACAAAAATGTTGAAACTGAGTCTTGGAGTAGTTAAAGTATCATCATCGCCATCAGTTCCTTTCAGAGAATACTGCGATAGCAATGAGAATACATACACAATACATAGCAAGACCAGAATTTTTATTTCACACGTAAAATACCATACAAAACAATCCAATCACATAAATGACAGTCAGTTTACACTGTATCCCTTACTATGACCATGGCCATCCATAGAAAATGACAATGGTAATATAATTGGTATAAGTACCTCATACCATTCTAAGAAGGTGCAAATCATTCCGTCTAAATTTTTGTTTGTTTTTTTTTTTACTAATTTGAAAACCTTCGATTTCATATTATCATATCATCTTTTCGTTCTTTGCAACTTATAGAAGTAATCTGCCTTACGTTACCATTAGCTTTGTAAGTGACAGTGACTTTTTTAACCAGTGTAAACGTAGAATTTGCCTTTTTATCAAAATTGGAGACTTTTTACGCGCTTTCGAAAAGCATAGAGAAACTCATATTCATAGGGAGTCCTTTTTAAAGAAAGCTAGAGATAGCGAGTGCTGTACCTAAAAATCCCTAAGGTTTAGAAGCTCCCTTTACAAAATTATTCCTTTCCCAACACCAAATACTTTATTACGATTAGATTTCATTCCAGTTTCCTTGCCCGTTTTTTTTAACTCTCAATGATATACCTCACAACTCCGAGCAGCAATGACCCAAGCCAAGTCTTTCCCTCCTTATTTTTTTCCAATACGATATGATGTGTCACCAGCACCATTTCCATCCCAACCGTCACCAAACGCCCGCGATCATTATCACGTCCATCATCCCCCTCAACTCTCTTCAATCCTCCAATCCTTTGAATTCATTTCAAAGTAAGTCCTACAAAAACCCTTTGCTTACATTGTTTTATATATTTTGTTACACTTTTGAGCTCAAAGGATCTGAAGGGATAAGGGATATCTTTCATAAACTCAAATCCTATGTAATCATACCCCAGTGCATCGCCCTCACTTACTCACACACTCTCACTGTATCACACAGATATGTCACTAGTCATTCTCAAACCCAAATACCTATGTTGGTGCTACAGATAAAACCAAAGTAGTCTTCGCAACTTACTCAATACTACCTCCATCCAACCGACGTTGAGGTAGGATTGTTTTTACTAATTTTTGGGAAAATCTATACAGACGATGCACAGAAAATCTACAAAAATATAAACTACTGCATTCAAAACACGTACGTAGAAAACACGCCCGCTTTGTAGTAGACAAACATACACAAAAATCAATAGTGTGCTATTATTAACGAAACCAAAAACCAAAGACAACAAAACGCTTACACAAAACCTGTCCAACTACAATATGTATGTACATACCTACATGTACTCATAAACCACGCCGTGGATGATTGCAGACATTGAATACAAGCCTTATATCAGTATTTGCCTTGTTCACTTTATAAAATAAACTTTAAAAAATAAATAGTAATTAATTAAACCCATCGTGTACACATTTCGTCCGACATAGATCTCTAAACCTAATAAAGTTGACTACAAAATAACAAAACAAACGAAACACTAAACGACACACACACACAAAAAAGACTTGCAAGTAAATGGAGAATATAAAAGTAAAATAAATCATCCGTAAAGAAAAGTAAACTTGCTGAGTAGTTGATACATTAAACGAGAGAGTAGAACATGAACGATTTGATATAAAATGTAGTGTAATTTCATTCAAGTAAAACTAAACAACATCCCAAACCAGTAACCATTCCAGCCCATTACAATTCACATTAAAACACAATCCGGTTTTATTTACAATGCAATACACACACAGCAGAACATTAGTCTTATATAGGTATGTAATACGTTCAAACTACTACTCCTCTGTAGATGCGAATAATGCCAACTGATAAGTGCTGTGCACACTACAGATATTCTATGCTTACGAAACTCGTCAGTCAAAAGTGATTAGATTCATCATTGATTAAACCGCAACGGCAAAGGACTGGCTCTAGCAATGTAAACGTAAAAGGCAACCAACAAACATAACGGCAAGGCAACAGAGTAGCTGATGACTGATAAACTGATATACTACCTACTGATGCTGATCATGACCATTACGTTTTAAAGTAAATCAGAGTCAGAGACAACAACAGACTAGAACAATGCAATGTGAGCAACAATTTAAGAATTTACAAGCTAGTTTTAATTCAAACATGAAGAAGCTACAGGAACAATGAACAACGTAACAAGTCCCTTATCGCTAGATTTGAATACCTACACACAAGAAGAGAACAAGAGAACGAGAAAGCCAGAATAGACAAAAAACCTAAACTAACAGACGAAACAATCAAACAGCATTGCTCACTGCATTTCAATTCAACGCATATCATCGTCAGTTGTTCATGACCACAAAAAAAATCTCAAAATCAAACTTAAATGAAAATTTTCATAATCTAATAACTAGCTGTGAGACGCTGTTGGTTTGTTTTTTTTCTTCTTATCTTTCCTTCTCATGTTGTTTTTTTATTTATTTTGCCGAAGGAAGAACAAGAAAACAAGGAAAGAACAACGAGGAGAGTTGAGTTGAGTGGATTGCTTTTTTTTCTCCTCGTGTTGGATTGAATTGGATTGGATTGGAATGGACTGACTTGAGCCGAGTTGACAGTTCCAATGGATTGATCAAAAAATGTGAGATGTAAATAATAAAATAATCATAATCATATCACAATGGGATACAATGTACCGGCCTACTATAGTTAAAGATGCGTTGCACTGTTGCATATAGTAGCTACTATACAACAGCTATGTAGGCCATCGTCATTGTCATACTGTATCATCATTTTTTATAGCACAGATTTGTATATCAGGGACTAATGTACTACCTATTGGTCAGGAGTATTTCAACTACGAAACCATGCAATGTGGGCTTAAAAAACCGATTCAAAATTTTCAAATCAGGTTTTCCACATTTTGAAAAAGGGTAAAACAATAAATTAGCTTTCATCAAAAAATCAAATTATGATTTTAACTTTTTGAAAAAGATCAAAACATGGTATCAAAACATTCCAAAAAGACTGTTTCGAAGACGTCATAATTGGAAAGCTCCTAACCCATCTACCCATGCATGCGGATACCTAGAGTGGACTATTACTGATTTATTTAATAGGTAGGTACCTAGGTATATATCCACTTACAACTTGTTTCATACATACAACAGCGACCACGGAGTTCTTGTGAAACGAAAAGGAAAACGATGAACAATCCCGATTACAATTACGAGTACGCCTGACGATTGGATTGATGATGAAGTATACTACGCACGTAGGTAGGTAGGTAGGTATAGGTATGCATCTGATAATGTAACTGATAACTGGATTCTAAGTAGCTATTCAGACGGAAACACAAAGGGCAGGAATAGGACCGAGATGAGAGTCATTAGACATTATATTATTGATTATACGTTCGTCTATTGGGGCGGATGATGAACTGAACTGAGCAGACGAAGAAGACGGCTCGAGTTGGAGATGACAAGGAGCAAGATCAAATTATGACGAATGGCTTACACCGAGACAATGTCAATCCAGCCAGAGTTCTTCGGCTTAACATTTACAACGTTCAACGTTCCAACAACACAATATCCTTATTCCCCTCGTATTATCGAAACCATACTACCAGTAGATGCCTATATGACTTAAAAATTAATTCCTCGGAAACACCTAATCACTCTTTCCAAGAAACTTAAAGATACAATTTGTAGTACATCCACAAATACGCATCTTTGAAATGTGTTCCTGCATTTTAAGCATTTCTTAATCAAGCAGATAAAACAAAATATGCAATACTGCAAGTCAAAGAAGCAGTTTATAGGTTTACTCATTATACTGTAACACACAACTTTTAAAAAATGAATAAACAAGCACACGCTTTATTACTTTCTTAGGCTTTCCCTTTACTGCAAAATTTATTTAAAAATGTGCGGTGTAATTTAGAAATCATCATGCCATAAATTTAAAAAACCAATAGGTAAAACTGAATAAAATTAAAAATGCTTAACACATACATAGATGTGAGTACCTAGCCTAATATAAATATAAAAGTAGACAGCACGATTTGCACTTTAACTTTAAATAATATGTAACATAGGTGCATACATACGTATGGTGATGCTTATACGTATATAGGTATCTAGGTACTTACATAAACTACTAAAAGTGACCATTTTTATCGCTTCTTATCGGAGCTTATTAAGAATTAGCAAAGGCAAAATCCCACTTTAAATTGCACAGTAAGCACTACACATCCCGATAATATAGGCGGAGAGGCAATCGAGAAAATGATATGGTACGTACATACCTACATACTGGCAATAAATATTACTCTCGAGATTATAATAACAACATTGATTGAAAATATCGAGTCAAGTAGATAGATAGCCCTACAAAAAAAATTATCGGTACATGTAAATCAACTCACTCACCTCTTGAGATAAGAAGGGTAGTATTTGTGCAATGATAGCGTTGAGTCGTTTAGCAACTTCAGTCTGAAAATGAATAAAAAATCAAACACATAAAAAATCAAATCAATGATCATCATCACCATGCTGCATATATAATGATGGTACCTACCGGCATACATAATAGATACACATGTACATACATCACTTACTACCGATAGTTAACTTCTAACTTGTACGAAATAAAATACCTATAAAAAAATTCCAAACCCTCCTCGTCATTATCATCCTCATAATATTACAAAAGGAGGAAAGATACTGATGGGCAAGTCTTACAGACTCGGGAGAGACTCTCTCTCTCAAGCAGTGAAGCAGTTAATGCTATTCCGCTCGGGCGACTTTTCACATCAGCATCAATATAATTATATTTTTACTTAACTGCCCACTTTATTTAATGTCATAATATTATAATCTACACCCACCAGAGACAGAGACCAGACCCAACCAAACCCGACATTATCCATATGTTCATTATATATTTATGCGTTTTATCCCTAGTGAGTTCTTATAAGGTCCAGTGGTATAAAGTTTTTTCTAACAAAAAAAAATCCGCGCTTATTATTACTTAAGTTTTCATGGTGGTCAGTAACACATGTACCTATGTAGAGAGTGATAGTATCTATGTACCTGCATAGGTAAGGTATAGAACTCCGTGACACATTATACCGTAACCGCAGATATACTTTTTGAGTACCCCTTGCGACCACATTCACATCCGTTTTTGAGACACACAGTAAATCGGATGCACTAGGCTTAAAAAATGTACATATAGTGTACTTTGCACTTCCAACAACAACAACAAGCAAACTACGGTACGACGTAGCAAAACAATAAGAATTTAAGATCGCTTAGTATTATTACATGATGTTATTGTTATGCTAGCTTATATGGTACTACAGGGTGGCTAGGGAAAGCAAGGCAGGGCAAAAGGGAAGGAAGGCACTTGACTTGACTCTCTTGACTTCAACTTCCAAGGAAAACCAAAGAGAAGCGAAGCCTCGCCAAGTCATGGACATGACTCTATCAATCAACCAAATGAATACATAGAGGTAATAAAAATGGGAAAAAGAAATAAAACTCCGAAACAGCACAGCTCAAGGAAGTCCAATAAGGTTACTCCGCGTACCCTGTACAGATATTACTCCCTCTATCCATATAACCATATAAAATACAACACAACAGCTACTATAAGCTGAACAGCACAGATCTAAATCCTACATGTACATCTATGAATATCTATCTGAAGAGTGAAGTGAACAGGACCAAGAAGAAGTACAGATGCCTTGCGGTTCCCTCTCCATTACATTACAATCCAACCATCAACCCAAAGCCAGCCTATCCTCCTCCTCATTCTCATATTTGTATTCTGTACTCCACCCGATCTGCATTTTATTAAATTATACAGCCCATTCCATTTTATATCAGTATTCCACGCAATCTAAACTCAAACTATCAATAAAAAAATACAAACTAGAAAAGAATGAAAACCATTCGCGCACATACCTACCCACATGGAGTGGGCTTATACGGTGACCATACCTTACTCTTAAGCCCATGTATTATGTAGCTTCTACAAATGAAAAAATAACAACAACAATACTACAACACTGAACGACCGACGAACCGCATCTAACCAAAATGCCAATTGCGAATTGCGACCCGCAAAAAAATAGTAGAAAGATACAAAACAGAAGCAATAATAATAATAGCTGCACCAACCGAGTATTTTAATAGAAAACATTTACGAGCTCCCGAATTTCCCTGTACTTTCAGTTTCATTACACCCAACTAGGCTCTATAATAAATTCTTTATAGTCATGCCATACAGAGAATTGCAGTCGTTATATCTGTATATGTGCTACAGAGTTAATCTTCTGGTCGTATACAATTTGAATTTAATATCAAAATACCAAATTGGATTTTATGGTATGTACCGCTTTGTTTGGTCTGAATTATTCCACACATTTTCAACAGAAAAAACTTGCACACTTTTCAACTGAAAGTCTAAAAGATACATATTATGTAGGTAGGTACCTAGTTGTGCAGTATTTTCACGTTATACAAATTAAAACTTGCATAGAGTTTTTCTAAAGTACATTTTCCTGGAAAACAAACTCTTGGTAAGTGCACGCGTTGCAAATTTAGTAAAGATAGATATGTATTGATATTAATATTATCAAATTAATAAATGAAGTACTACAGCTAAGCAACGGAGCAAACTCAATCCTAATGCAGTAGATACTTGCATGGAAAATCAGCCCACATTATTTATGTAATTGATGACACTAGTGTCGTGGTCGTCCTCCTCACCACCGAGCACCGTAATCACATTTTCAGCTTGCACTTACAATTATTAATTCCTAAATGAGATAAAATCCACATCCTTCCTACCCAGTAAATTTCCAGAGTCAAATCCCAATCGCAATCCCTTGCAATTCATTCATTCATTATTATTTTTTACATAATTAAATTGGGCTCATTCATGCAGACATGAACTCTAAAAATAGCGACTGTACGTACTCGTACCAACCACGTTCCCTAGATTTTATTCTTAGCACTCTGGCAGTAACTTGGTACAAGTGCTACTGGGACTGGAAAATCTGGCTAGGACATCTCAGTCAGTAATACCCATCATTATTTTATTACAGTGCATCCGTAATACACTAATTCCCTTTATCTTTTCCTTCAACATTTCAATACATTATGAGAATTAGTATGCACAAACAAAGAAGTAAGTAAATAAATAAATGCACAGATAGACAGCTAGAGATACCAGTAATCTTCTAATCTGTTGAAAAACGTTTAAATCTAAATTTTTACATTTTCCCCTAGTTGTACTCTAATGTACCTAATTACTCTTTACACACATAGTCAGTGAATTCACATATTTTATGCGTAATACACAGCAGTGCATGTATAGGTCTTTAATAGCCCCTACTGATATACACATAGTACAACAGTTCCCATGGCTGTATAATTACACGATCTAGACCCCGCACTCCCTATAAATAATCTCTTTATTTTGTACTTTATGTCATGTCATATGTAGCCTTTATCTTAATCTTAGGCACATTTCAAATGTATGGGAAAAAACGTATAATGTTGCAATAACTCTTCCTCCTGACTGTTTTTCTCTCTCCTGCCTGTATGCAATTCACTCTTCATTCCACTAGGCCACACTCATTTTCCGTTCCTTTCTCTCCATGTATGCAAATAGGTAGACTGTAAACCACGGAACAAAGAAGCTATAAAACTATTTAATATATTTATAGGACGTTGGATTTTTCAATCAAGTACATACGGCACATGCATACCAACATAGTAGTTAGCATTCAGGTAGGCACCTTCCAACTTATTATTGTGCTTGTACACACAATTATGTTGTAGGGCATTAAATTAACACATGGGAGTTCAGAGTCAGCATATATGTAGTCGGTAGGTAAATACTTACGACTGCCTGTATCTGCAATGGTGCAGCCAGTAGTACTGACGCTGGTAAGAAAACTGCTGCTAACAAGTTATTAAGTGGGAACTACTAACTACTGTGTACAAACGTTAGAATTTCTTCATTTCCTCCCATCCCTTCCTAGTTGCTACAAAGTATGGCATGCTCTTTTTCTGTTCTGCTCTAGGTAATCGTCCAATCTCCGATAGCCATCTAACTAATGTGAACTATTAATGATTTTAAAATTATATGAGCTGTAGTAAGTCCAAAGTCATCAAATCAACGCGAACTAAACGAATATCTAAACTAAGACTCATACCTTCCCATGGCCAGCAAGTACTTAAAAAGAGTACAGATCAAATATTCTAAACTATACATGCTTTCCTTTCGCAAGCCAACACATTGAGACAAATTTTCCATTTATTCGCAGGTAGTCAGCATTTCAACATTGCAATTTAATGCCCTCTCACACAATATAACATAAACGATCAGCTTATTACGTGCACAACGAAATGTTTGTTAACTTTAGATCTGCATTGAGTATGCCCCATTTTGCTTCTCAACACAGGATACGCTCATTTTGATGTATTCAAAATGTAGGTAGATAGGTGATCTATTTATGAACTATAGTAATAACGTCATTGTATGCAAGCAGGCTTTTGAAATGGGTAATAGGACTTCCTTTTGAAGAAAAAATATTTATTTGCACATAGGAATGAAACTGACAAGCCGGCAAGTAATCTTTTATTATGCGTCAACCCGGTAGTATGTACATACACTACGATCACATATCAAAGAAATTAACAGCATTACTAATAAACTAAACCAATCCCGCAATTTCTAACATTCCTAGGCAGGTACTTTTAAAATACCTAATACAAATTGCAGCGTCATTAAAGTTGCATAACATTACACTCTCCATAGCGTCGAGTCCTGTCATATCTTTCCACATTTTGGTATAATTTAATTAGTTCCGCACCATGGTTTCCCATGACATGACCTAGCTTGACTTCACTTGCCATTGAAACTACTGCATTGGAATAAATTGCATCTCTGGGCATTAGTCCTCATTAAAATTCATCAAATACTAAATTTATGCTTACTGTAAAATAACTGTGGGACAATGATGTATGCACTGTAGGCGAAGGAAAGGAAGAGGAGAGGAAAGTTATTTCCTAGTATCATAGCATAATCATGTCGTAAGCTCCATTTGCTACCCATTTACAGCTCGGTGGATTCAAAATAACGTTTATAATAATCATTATTACATGTACACCTACATAATGAGTCTATAGACAGTTCTCAGTCCAGAGACAGCATAATCCTATCCTGTCAGATGGGAGTGGAAATACCAAAATACATACATACCTAATTAGGTACATACAAAGCCTCCATCCATCCCATGCAATTAATTTATACACCTTGGGAATACTTCAGTGGAACTACATACTTACATAGCCTGCTCTAACTCAATGACTGACTCACTCACGCTCAGCTCTGCCTTCCCTGTCTACCGTCTTCTCGAGTGAGTGAGCGAATGAGTGACTGCGAGTGAAACTGATTAACACTAATAGATACGTAATGATAATAAAAACAGGGATTGCCACTAAGCTAAGTTTCTCCAACTATCCAAATCAAATACTAGAATCTGTCTACGACATAATATATATACACAACATGTTCTCACAACTCCACTCACAGTCAGATGTATGTATCCACATTTCTTAAACGTATACAGTCTACATGCACACGGCAGCGTCCATCCCTTGGAGAGTATAATGAGTTTCTACGAAGCATAATACTTTACAAATTACTGCAAACAAATCAACTCAAAACATAATTAATGTTATGCACAGATGCAAAAAAGTTCAAATACCCTCAGATATGTTATATTCGTAGGTAGAGGTATGTAGCTTTCCTCAAGTCAAACGAAAACAAAATGAATTTACTAAAAAATTTAATGTGAATAATTATCTCACCAATATTTGACTTTTATTCAAAGTATTTAGTCACACTGCATTCAAAGCAAAAAAGTTACACATGCAACGAAGTGACGACAAGTGAATTTGTTTAGCAAAACCATGACTTACACTATCTTTTGTGCTCTTTCGGAACTTACCCTTCGAAATGAGAGGTTTTTTAGATTTAAAAAGGGTAAAATTAACATGCTGGGTTTTCGTGCAAGGTAAGAAATAAGGGGATTGACATTTTAAAAAATGTAGATAGCGAAGTTTGCAATTTAACAGCCGGCATCATTATGTTAGCCCAGCCATACATTAATCAAGTACACGAACTAACATATAGGTAAGTACCTACCTATGTAGGTATGTACCTACTCAACAACGGACGAAGACTCTAAAAACTTCTGCTTCTGAGCTGCTGCTGATGATGATGATCAAGTTAATTGTACGACTACCTGCTCATTGATATTTTGATGATTACAGAGTGGATTATTTATCTGACTGAGCCTGCCTGCCTGCCTACTCACTTACTTCCCTCTTCCCTTCATTGTGTTAGTCTTTTTCCTTGTGAATCTTTGGCTGAATCTGAGGCGATCAACGACAAAACCGGCCAGCTAGCTAGCGCTAACATATTCAACACTGTCTTTATATATCTTGGCCTAAGTACCTAAATGCTACGCAGATACCACTTCCATTACATCCTCTATTACAAGCCGGCAATAATTTACAATTTACAATCTACAAATTTACAAGAAACGTGAATACTTAAATACCTACATACTACTTCCATACTCAGCTGGATGAATAAAATAAATAACTATGTACCATGTACTTTCCACAGTGAGCCGAAGCGGAGAGACAGCTGAGGAAACCCTGTGAAACACTTTGCTGAAACAAGCAGAACAAGTTTACGTACAAAAGAATTTCAGTAATTTCTCCCCTTTTATTATTGAATCTCCACCTTAAAACAATTCAATCCAATCCAAGCATATCCTAATCCTAGCCGATCCGATCTAATCTAATACAATGAGAATAAAAGAACTATAGGAGCAACAAGAACAGGATTATTTTTTTATGAGAAGGTATTCTCTCTGGATGGGTGTAGCGTGTAGGGAAAGAGTCTTATTAAAGCCTTAAAGAGCCGAGATGAAGGTCCGTCGAGTACCGGGGAAGGGAACATAACATGAAACAATCAAGGAACGACGGACAACACTACAACACAACACACATGCACACACATACACAACAACAAGCGAACAAGTAAACAATTTTTCAACAAGAGAAAAATCTACATGTTCAACGGAGAAAAAAATTAACAGGTATATCCACCTCCATTGTGCACAGTACATATAAACCAAAAAGGTACTTTATACAATAAAACAGGGAACACGGTACATGTTCTACGCTATCGTCTCGTAACTTTAACTCGGAACATGTTAGCATGTTCAATGTGTGATGTTCTTCTTGTTCTCTCTCTCTCATGTCCTGCTCTGCTCTGGGATCTGGGACCGAATGAAATAGGAATCTCGCAGAAACTCTCACTGTCTTGTTAGACACGTAAATATCCCACTGTACACCTCACAAACATAGACAGGGACCAAGCTAATGCTATACGCCTATAATTATATAAGTGTATATTCACGCATTGCTATCTGTACTACAGAGGCATTACATAAAATGGTTGGTGGTCACATTTTAGCGTTACGGTGGGTTTAACAAAGCATATATAGTATAGGGAACCTATAGGAACAGATACATAGAGAACAAGGAGTTAATGTTAATGTGGACTCGACGTTGTCTGAACTGAATTGCACTGCTATTCTGTTAGATTAACGTCCAACTACAATGCCAACTTAACACCTCGGCTCTCTCGGCATCTCAAACAATCACGTTTTGCAACTCATCCATTTTCATCTCCACGCACACTTATACGGAGGAACGACAACTTCAACTCGCCATACGAATCATAATCAAAAAGCCATAGCCCAGGTTCTTATGTATGTGCCTGCTCAAAACACACTACGTATGTATATGGAACTACACTGCGAGCTCCACAGCAGCAGTACGAGGGTCCATCTTCTGAAATTGACGTAGGAAGGTACCTACTTACAAGGATATAATCATGCATTACATAGTGCTATAAAATGACCAACCAGCACATACTAGTTCACATACCTAGGTACTTACTCTACACATATCCGCAGTACTGGTACTGGTTTCCCTAACATTAGGAAACAAGGCACAATACTATGTAAGTACAGATGTACACACCACAGTACTCAGACCAGACAGGAGGCACCAGTACCAGGACCAGCACCAGCAGCAGCTACAAGCATAAGATTTTCTAGTGATATAACTTTTTTACACGCTTAAATATGCACACCGTTTAGGATTTTTTATATTTCTGAATATAATTTACATAATTCCCCCACTCACAATTCACAGCTTCTTCACGTTTAGTTAGTTCATCGTTCATGTTAATAAATGTTAAATCCTCGGAACGCTCTCTGCAATGTACAATTTATAGAATAGATGTACAATGTCGTAATGATAATTACCCGTATAATAGTAGTTGAGTATAGTAGCCAGCTCATACACAATTTTTTCTTTCTTCACTTCACGTCGTTCCCTAACATGGCTTTGACTATTATTGTATTTTACAAGCACATTAGGTACATACCTAATAATCTCAGTCACTCCTGCACAGCACAATGTGTACAATGTCCTCCACTGGTCTCGTACTGCTCCGGGATGGAAATCGATGAACAAACATTAGTACCTACCTAGGTAAGACTCACTACTCAGATCAACATGCTATCTCTATCACCGCAACTATACAACACGTATAGTGTACAACGTAGACTCGAACAGCACAGCATATGGAGAGTATAACTGGAAGGTTCAGCAAACAATCTAACTTATCCCATTAAGCTTCAGAGCACGTTTACGTAACGTTGGCAAGAGGAACACGTAGTGCTGTAGTAGAAGCGATAGCAATTGACGTTATGTTCTACTATGCACCCACGGCATGCATACATGAGTCATTACATAAATAGTAAATACCTCCTGCATTCACTCTCAGACACACACACACTTTGCATTTTAATCAAATTAAATAACAATTCTCATCTGCTGACATTAGGTAGGTCGGTCGTTCTCGTTGGTAGTTGTTCCTTTTTTATAGGTAAGCTGCTCGTCAAACCCTCATGATTTCATGATTTCATATAAAGATATAAATTACAATTATTACACGTCTCACCAACCACCAACTACGACTACACAACTATTATTACGACCCTCCTAAATTTTCCCTGTAATTCATGTATCCCATATCAATCTCTCATAATCATCATCAAACTCAAGAGACAGACAAAAAATGATCCAATTTTCCATATATGGCTGTGCAGAGGGCCAGTAGACACTACATTTGAGGATATATCATTCTTCCTCAAATACAACTGTGAGTAGGTAGGTAGTTACTTTTTGGACATTACTTGTCAACTTATACTCGTGGTTGTAGCTTAAGGAAGCGCTGCAATTTTTTTCTTATATTATAGACCAGGCAGCCAGCCTGGTCTGGAGTGGAACGACTTGGACTGATAATCCTCGCCGTTGTACGAAAAACCGAGCTCATTCT